>PVKU01015187.1:0-19367 GCA_004027475.1 Anoura caudifer | reverse complement strand
ATGATGTGCCCTGATGTGTGCTTCCTTGGGTCCAACTTGTTTGGGTCTCTCTGGGCTTCCTGGACTTCCTGGAAGTGTACTTCTTTTGGCAGATTGGGAAAGTTATCTTTCATTATTTGTTCAAGTAAGTTTTCAATTTCTTGCTCTTCCTTTTCTCCTTTTGGCACCCCTATGATTCATATGTTGGAACATTTAAAGTAGTCCCAGAGGTTTGTAATACTCTCCTTTTTTCTTTTCTTTCTTTTTTTTTAAAATTCTTGTTTCTTCATTCTGTTGTGGTTGAATGTTTATTTCTTCCTTCTGCTCCAAACTGTTGATTTGAGTCCTGATTTCCTTCCTGCCACTGTTGGTTTCCTGTATATTTTTATTTCTCTTTGCATAGCCTTCACTTCTTCCTCTATTTGTGGCCATGCTCCATCATTTCTGTGAGTATTCTGATTAACAGTGTTTTGAACTCTGCACCTGATATGTTGGCTATCCCTCATGGCTTAGTTCCTTTTTGGAGTTTTGATCTGTTCTTTCATTTGGGCCACTGTTCTTTGCCTCAGTGCACCTGCTACATTGTAAGGGGCAGAGCCTTAGGTATTCACCAGGGCAGGGCTACCCACATTGCTATGTTGTGGTGCTATAAGTGGGGGAGGGGTTACAGAGGGAACAATGCCACTTGCTTAGCTATTTCTCAGCTTTCAGACACTTCTCCCACTATTCACAAGTTAATTGTGCCCTTCTGGGGCTGATTCCCAAGTAGGTGGGCTTGTGTATATTCTAGGTCCCTGTGGGACTCACTAATGGACTCTCCTGTGACACTAGCAGTTTCTCCAGCTGCCATAACCCCCACAGATTTTTATAGCCAGAGGTTCTGAGGCTTTGTTTTCCTGTACTGGAACCCTGGGTTACCTGATCTGTCTTCCTCTCCAGTTTATCCACATGCAAATGTGGGACCACTGGGTTCTCTAGCCACTGCCATGCCCTGTGTCCTCTGCCACCTGGCTGCAGGCTGCCTGTCTACATGCCTCCTACCAGTCTGGATGAATGTTTCTTTAACTCCTTGGTTGTTGGACTTCCATATAGTTCAACATTCTGACAGTTCTGGATTTTTTTGGTTTTGTTCTTTTTAAGTTGGTTGTTATCCTTCTTTCTGTTGTGTGAGAAAGCGAAGCATATCTACCTACACCTCCATCTTGGCCGGAAAGACACTTACACTTTTTGAATGCTCACTGAGTCCTAGCAGGGCTGCTACTTAATGACTGTGTCAACTACTCACCACTGCATGGGACATCCAGTCAAGGACCCACAGGTGGACATTCAATTTTGTTTACTGCATTCTCATGTGGAAGTATCTCTGTTTGGAGGAGAGGAAAGCACTTCATTTCCTTCCTTATCAAAGGCAGAAGATTATCTGATTTCTTAGCAGCAACTTCACAGGTCAGGCATGGCAGGAAATATTCAAAGTGCTGAAAGAAAGGAACCTCTTACCCAGAATACAATACCCAGCATGGTTATCATTCAGCATTAATGGTGAGATAAAGAGTTCAGTACCACTAAACTGGCTTTATAAGAAATGTTAAAGGGTCTTCTTTATGCAGAAAAGGATTAATGAAATATAGTAAAGAAAAACACCTCACTGGTAAAGGCAAATATATAATAAACAAAAACAGCCCTGGCTGGTGTAGCTCAGTGGATTGAGCTCAGGCTGCAAACCAAAGGGTCGCCAGTTCGATTCCCAGTCAGGGCACATGCCTGGGTTGCAGGCCAGGTCCCCAGTGGGGGGGCCATGTGAGAGGCAACCACGCATTGCTGTTTCTCGCCCTCTCTTTCTCCCTCCCTTCCACGCTCTCTAAATGAATAAATAAAATCTTTAAAAAAATAACACAAACACATAAAAAGCTAACAAGAAGGTTAAAAGGCAAGAGTAGCAAACATAACTACAGCTACAAGAATGGTAGGGGTCACACAAAACAAAAACATATGAAATATGATGTCAAAAACATAAAACATAGAGGGTGAGTAAAAATGTGGTGCTTTTAGAAAGCATCTGAATTTAAATGTCTATCAAGCTTAAAATACTCTGCTATAGATATAGATGGATATATATATATATATAAACCTCATTGTAACCACAAAACAATAACCTACAAGAAATACTCAAAAAAGTAAAGAGAAAGGAACCCAAACAAAATACTAAAGAATACCAGGAAATCAAAAGAAAAAAGATCAATAGAAGAAAGGAACAGAGAACAACAAAAACAACCAAAACTCAAACAATAAACAAAATAGCAATAAGCATATAACTATCAATAACTATTTATGTGTAAATGAACTTTATACTCCAGTTAAAAGATAAGATGGCTGAATGAATTTCAAAAAAAAAAGACTCATTATATGCTACTTATGAGAGACACTCTTTAGATCAAAAGATACACACAGACTGAAAGTGAGAAGATGAAAAAAGAAATTCCATGCAAACAGAAACAAAAAGAAAGTGGTGCTAGCAATACTCACATCAGACAAAACAGACTAAAACAAAGAATGTAGAAGCAGTTGTCTTCCACTCTCCCACTGCAGAATCTGCTGGGGCCATGTGGAAGTCAAAGCCACACCTACCACATGGCACCTCCCACTAGCCAGGCACCTCACATGAGAGCTGCTTCCAGGCCAGGACCAGCAGCTCAGCCACCGGTGCCATCTCCACTATCTGCTATTGGCTCACCTGCTGGTGTCCCCCAGGCAGGCAGGTCTCATGGTCCAGATGGCAACCACTGAAGCTGGGGTGGCTGTGAGCTCTGATGTTGGCCACATGCTAGGTCACTGGGGGCTTCAATGGAGGAAGTAATGTTGAGACCTCAAAGCCTAACATCACTTACCAGGAGCCTCAGGGAACCCAGCCAACATACCACCAGCAGCCGCAATTTGGCCCATGCCACTGTGAAATGAAACAGTATTTGGAATGTTCACAGAACCAAAGTGACCTTAAGCCTTGCGAGGGTGTCAGTGAAGTGCAGATTTGCAAAAGGATTAGCCTAATCAAGAAGTTCATATTGAAGTAATGGAAAATCATCTCTCATAACCAAGTTAATTTAGTATAAAGATAAAATTGATAGTGAAAGTATAAAACTACCAATTAAACCTCTAAATCTCTCCTCAGAATTGCAATGGAAGAGGGTGTTCTTACCATATAAAAGTTAATTGAGTTTTGGCTGGGAAATGTTTACGTGGCCTCCTTAAACCAGCTTTTATGATATTACTGTTTGTGAATCAATTAGAATAAATTGATTTTCTTAAAAAAAGTAGAACCACACAAAAAAGAACATTACATAATGATTAAGATGATAATTTAAGAGAAGTATATATTATTGTAAATCTATATGCACCAAACATGGGAACACTTAAGTACGTAAAGCAAATGTTAATGGACATAAAGGCAGATTAACAGCAATACAATAATAGTTGAGGATTATAACACCCCATTTATCTCAATGTATGGATCATCCAGACAGAAAATTAATATGGAAATAATGGTCTTAAATGTCATTTGAGCCCAAGTTGACTTAATAGACATTTTTAGAACATTTCATTCAGAACCACAGAATATAAATTTTTCTCAAATGCACATTTTTAAGGATAGACCACACAGTTTGCTGTAAAACAAACCTCCATAAACTTGATATGATTAAAATTATATCCAGCATATTTTCTGACCACAATAGTATGAAACTAGAAATCATCTACAGGAAGAAAACAATAAATAAGTAAACAAACAAACAAACAAACACACACACACACAATTCATGGAGATTGAACAACACACCACTAAACAACCAATGGATAAAAGAGGAAATTGAAAACTACCTTGAGACAAATGAAAGTAAAACACAACTTTCCAAAATTTATGAGATACAGAGAAACAGTTCTAAGAGGGAAATTTGTGATAGTTATACAAGTCTTCCTCAAGAAACAGAAAAAATCTCCAATAAACAATTTTACTTTAAACCTAAATAAGCAGAAAAATAAAATCAAACAAAAAAAAAACAAAGTAAGTAGAAGTAAATGCTAAAGATCAGAGTGTAAATAATTAAAATAGAAACTAAAAATATTCTAAAAGATCAATAAAACTTTACCATCTGGTTCTTTGAAAGTGTAAATAAAATTGACAAACCCCTATCCAAACCCATCAAGGGAAAAAAATGAGAACCTAAATAAATAAAATTCAAAATAAAAGAGAAGTGATTATAGTCAACACCACAAAAATACAAAAGATCATTAAAGAATATTATGAATAATTATATAACAAAAATTGGACACTTTTAAAAAAATGGATAAATTTCTAGAAACATACAACCTTCCACAACTAAACAGGAAGAAACAAAATATGAACAGACCAATTACTAGCAATGAAATTAAAGCAGTAATCAAAAAACTCCCAACAAACACCAGGGTTCCCTTTTCTCCACATCCTCTCCAACATTTATTGTTTGTTGCTTTGTTTATGATGGCCATTCTGACCAGTGTGAAGTGGTATCTCACTGTGGTTTTAATTTGCAGCTTTCTGATGGCTAGCGATACTGAGCATCCTTCATATGTCTCTGGACCCAATGTACATCCACCTTGGAGAAGTGTCTGTTCAAGTGCTTTGCCCATTTTTAAATTGGGTTGCTTGTCTTCTTAGAGTGGAGTCGGAAAAGGGTGAAAGGTTTACAGGAACAATTATAAAGGACATATGGACAATAACAAGAGGGAGTGAAAATGAGGGGAGGAAGGCTGGGAGGGTTGGAGTGGTGGGGAGGAGTGGGGGGAAAGGCAAAAAACTGTACTTGAACAACAATAAAAAAATAAATTAAATTAAAAAAAAAAACTCCCGACAAACAAAAGCCCAAAACCAGAAGGCTTCACAGGTGAATTCTACCAAAAATTTAAAGAAAAATTTCTACTTGTTTCTCAAACTAGTTCAAAACAAAAAGGAAGGAATGCTATAAAACTCATTCTATGAAGGCAACATTACCCTGATACCAAAACCAGACATAGATATTATAAAAAATAAAATTACAGGTCAATATTCCTCATAAATACAGATACAAAAATCCTTAATAAAATGCTAGCAAACCAAATTCAAGAATGCATTAAAAAGATCATACAACATGATCAAGTGGCATTTATACCAGGAATGAAAAGATGTTTCAACAGCCACAAAAGGATTATTAATGTGGTACATCGCATCAACAAAACCAAGAATAAAAATCATAATAAACTCAATAGATGCAGAAAAAACATTTGACAAAATTCAACATATGTTTATGATAAAAATTCTCAACAAAATAAGTATAGAAAGAACTTACCTCAAAATGATAAAGGCTATAGATGACAAACACACATGTAACATTGTACTCAATGGTGAAACACTGAAACCTATCCCTGTAAGATTAAGAACAAGACAAAGATGTCCACATCACCACTATTATTCAAGATAATACTTGTAGTCCTAGCAATAGCAGATAAAACAAACAAGGAAACACTTCCAAATTGGAAAAGAAGTAAAACTCACTATTGGTAGAAGACATAATACTATGTAGATAATGATCTAATGACTCCACAAAAATTAATAGAATTAATAAATTCAGTAAAATAGCAAGATTCAAAATTAATATACAGAAATTAAATGATCAAAAGACATTAAGAAAATAATTTCATTTTAAAGCAATTTGTGAAATAGGCCAGGGTGTGAAAGACAAATACCATAGGATCTCTGTTATAAGTGGAACCTAATGAACAAAACAAACAAATGAGCAAAATAGAACCAGACACATGGAAATAAGGAACAAACTAAAAGTGACCTGAGGGGAGGGGGCAGGGAATAACAGGGAAAAGAAGGGAAAGGGTCTAGTTAAGGAATATCTATAAAGAACCCATGGAGTACTTCTGGCCAAGATAGAGGCATAGGTAGACACATTGTGCCTCCTCGCACAACCAAAATAAGGGCAACAAAAATTTAGAACAAAAAAAATCCAGAACTGACAGAAAATTGAACTGTATGGAAGTCCAACACCAAGGAGTTAAAATAGACACATTCATCCAGACTGGTAGGAAGGGCAGAGTCAGGCAGCCAGATGGAGAGGGCTTGTGTCAAAAAGAAAAAGCAGTAACTTGTGGACCCCAGGCATGCAAGGCAGCAGCTGATGGACCCTGGGTGAGCAAGATGGCAGCAGGCAGACCCTGGGCATGCAGGTGGCGGCTGGCAGACCCTGGGCACTGGGTGGCAATGGGCACACCCAATGAGGTGCACAAGGCAGCTGGCTGACTAGGCGATCCCACATTTGTGCTCAGATAATCCAGGCAAAACTATGGAGTGAGACAGACCACACAACCCAGGGCTCCAGCATGGGAAATAAAGCCTCAAAATATCAATTGAAAACACCTATGGGGGTTGAGGTGCTGGGAGAGACTCCTAGCCTCACAGGAGAGTTTGTTGGAGAAACCCACAGGGGTCCTAGAATGTACACAAGCCCACCCACACAGGAATTAGCACCAGAAAGGCCCAGTTTCTGGGGGGAAGTGGTGGAAGGGACTAAAATCCAAGAGAGAGCAGAGCAAGAACCATTCTTCCCTCTCTGACCCCTCCCCCACATACAGTATCACAACACAGTGAGGTGGGTTGCCCCGCCCTGGTGAACACCTAAGGTTCCACCCCCTCATACCTAATAGGTAAGACAAGAGAAAAAAATGTCCCAAGCAAGAAAAACAAATCAAAGCACCAGAACAAATACAACTAAGCAATGAAGAGATAGACAACCTATCAGATGCACAGTTCAAAGCACTGGTGATCAGGATGCTCACAGAATTGGTTGATTTTGCTCACAAATTAGATGAAAAAATAAAGGCTACACTAAAGTGAAATGAATGAAAATGCACAGGGAACCAGTAGTGATGGGAAGGAAACTGGGACTCAGATCAATGGAGTGGACCAGAAGGAAGAAAGAAACAGCCAAACAGAAAAGAATGAAGAAACAAGAATTCAAAAACATGAGGAGAGGCTTAGGAACCTCCAAGACATCTTTAAATGTTCCCACATCTGAATTATAGGGGTACCAGAAGGGGAAGAGGAAGAGCAACAAGTAGAAAACTTATTTGAACAAATAATAAAGGAGAACTCCCAAATCTGGCAAAGGAAATAGACTTCCAGGAAGTTCAGGAAGCTCAGAGAGTCCCAAAGAAGTTGGACCCAAGGAGGACCACACTGAGGGACATCAAAATTATATTACCCAAGGTTAAACGTAAGGAGAGAATCCTGGAAGCAGCAAGAGATAATGAGACAGTCACCTACAAAGAGTTCCCATCAGACTGTCAGCTGATTTTTCAAAAGAGACCTTACAGGCAAGAAGGGGCTTGAAAGAAGTATTCCAAATCATGAAAGTCAAGGACCTACATGCAAGATTGCTCTATCCAGTGAAGCTGTCATTTAGAATGGAAGGGAAGATAAAGTACTTCTCAGATAAGGACAAGTTAAAGGAGTTCATCATCACCAAGCCCTTATTATATGAAATGTTAAAGGGACTTACCTAAGAAAAAGAAGATAAAAAATATGAACAGTAAAAAGACAGCAAATTCACAGTTATTAACAACCATACCTAAAGCAAAAGCAAACTAAGCAAACAGCTAGAATAGGAACAGAACCACAGAAATGGATTTCACATGGAGGTTTAGCAACAGGGAAGTGGGAGGAGAAAGGGGAAATAGGTACAGAAAATAAGTAGCATAGATGGTAGGTAGAAAATAGATGGGGGAGGACAAGAATAGTACTGGAAATGTAGAAACTAAAGAACTTACAACACATGGATGTGAACTAAGGGGGGTAATGTGGGTGGGAGAGGGTGTGCAGGGTGGAGGGGAATGAAGAGGGAAAATGGACAACTGTAATAGCATAATCAGTAAAATATATTTTTTAAAAAAGAACCTATGGACATGGACAATAGGGTGAGGATTGACTCTGAGAGTAGGGCAGGGGGTGGGATTGGGACAACTGTAATTGAACAACAATAAAAAAATAAAGAAAGATATTTTTGGCAACCAGGCAAATACATTAATGCTCAAACTGTAAAAATATTCTTCATAACCCCATTCATTAAAATATTTAAAAAGATGTGAATTAAGTATTTGAAGAAGGCAAGATTCCCCAAATTTTATGCCTATCTAAACTGTCATTCAAAAGTGAAGGCAAGTCACAAACTTCTTTGCTCATATTAAAGATAACAATAAATACTATTGCTCTTATTTATTCACTTTGAAAGTCTATAGAATAAAATTCAGCCCACTAAGAACAAATGGAAAATATATATATAGGGGCTGACAATGACCCCTGAGTCTAACTAATTGTATACACTAGACTAAAACAAATATAGGAGTTAAAGAATATTATGTAAATATAGTGTCCTCGATTATTATTTTGAAGAGGTAAAGGAAGGCAATATGGAAGTATGTTAATTTTATTATTGAAACATAAAGATATTTGAAACTCATAAAATGAGTAAAGAGTATATTTAGCAGTACAAAGTAATTCTGTATAGTACAAAAAAATAAATAACACAAATAATGGGAAAATATAACTTACATATGTTAATACTTGGAAGAAATGGAGGTGATTGTCATAAATCTAACAAACACCCCCCACACATCTAAAATATCATCACTAAAATCTTAACAGCTACAGGTTCAGAGTGAAACACTACCAAAATCTTTAGGGAGCTGATAGCTTTAGGGAACTGGCACAGCCACTGTAGAAAACAGTATGGAGGTTCCTTAAAAAGTTAAGAATAATGTTACCATATGACCAAGCAATCCCTCTTCTGGGTATCTACCCCCAAAAATTTGAGAACACTTATTCACAAAATTACACACCTGTATGTTCATTGCAGAATTATTCATGGCGGCCTAGACATGGAATCAACTGAGTGTACCTCAATAAATGATTGAATAAAGAAGATGTAGTACATATATAAAACAGAATACTACTCAGCCATAATAAACATAAAATACTACCATTTGTGATGATATGGATGCACCTTGAGAATATCATGCTCAACACAACAAGTCAATCAGAAAAAGGTAAGAACCATATGATTTCTCTCATATGCGGGAAGTAAAACTGAAACGCAGAGACACAGACAACAGTAGGGTGTTTCCAATGAGAAGGATGGTGGGGAGTAGTAAAGGGTAAAGGAGATCAAATACATGGTGAGAAAAGATGATTTGAGCTTGGGTGGTGGGGTCACAATGCAATGTACAGATCATACACTATAGAAATATACTTTTGAAACTTACATAATCTTATTAACCAGTGCCACCCCACTAAATTTAATTTAAAAATAAATAATAATTAAAAATATACAAATGAAAAGGCAGGCTATGTTCTTGGAGAAAAAGACTCAACTCATAAAGCCATTATTCTCTCTCATTACTCTGTGAATCTAACTTAGAATCTGACTCCATTTTCCTTCACTTCCAGCCTCCACAGGCGGCTACTGATATTATTAGTGTATCCTCACAAGCTGACTGTGGATGGGCCCTCAGTCCTATTGAGAGATGTAGCAAAGAGCCTAGGATTGAGGGCATGATTCTTAAACATCCCAGAGAGATCTTTGTATTAATGCTCTATGGATCCCAAAGTGAAGAATTTTGATGTCAATTAGTATGATTTTGTTACATCTACATGACTTTCAAAGGATCAGAAGGAAGGAAAGTGAGGGTACAGAATCTCTCCTACACTGAAGGTTAGCTAACAAGCATCACCTAGATGCCTTAGGAGGCTGAAGACACAGGGAGAGACTCCTTAGTCTGTCAGAATCAGTGTAACTCCCATCATTAAGGATTTCCCAATGACCAGACCTGAGTCTAAAAGCCAAAGGAAGAAAATCTGTGCGGCCCCTGCAGCCAGAGATAGGAGGTTCAAGATGAATACATACCCTGAAGAGAAGATCTTTCTAAATATGACTGAAAGCTTGGAAGCCATGAAAGACAATATTAATTGATTTGACCTCAGAAAACAATAAAACAGTTCTACTAGAGGGGGGTACCTCAATAAAAATATTGAGAAGATTTCAGAAATGCAAAATAATCAAATGAGAAATGTCAGAAATATTTAGGTATGTATCTCAGGAAAAGGACTATATTTAAAAATATCCCCAAGTATGTTCCTAAAATCAAAATAAATATTCAAGTAGAAAAATAAGTAATAGATATTTACAAAAAAGGGCTTAGAAATGGTTCTTTGCTATACAAAAATAGTCTCAATTTTGTTGATTATTATGCAAGCATATGATAACTGCATTGAGATACTATTTCTCACATATTAGATTACAAAGATCAAATATTTGGTAAACTGTTTTTTTTTATATACTATATTAGTTTCAGGTGTACAACATAATGGAGTACAAAACTCTACTACAATATGCCTTGTTGTAGAATATTTGGTATAATTTTTCCTGGAATAGGGTATTTCCTTTAAATTTTCTGATTCATGTCTTTATTTCTCATAAGTTTGATTGGATTGTATATTTCAATAATTTTCTGTTCCATTATTTATAATTTCATTTTGGGGTGGGATAATTTATTTATGCATATTTTTAGTCCCCTTTGCTTCTCTCCAATTACTTATCTTCTTATTTCTGTTCCATTTTGTTCATTCTATTCATCCTCATTTTTATTTACTATGGTGTTTGTACTACTCTGTTATTTACAGCTTTCAATTTTGTCTTCATTCCTGTCATCAATTTGGCTTCTATTTTTTCCTGACCTCTTCCAACTGTTATTTCATCTTCTTTAGTGCCTTTGCCATTTCTTTTCTGACTTTTTGCATTTTATCATTTTGATATTTTTGAAGAGATTTTTCCCAGAGTGTTTTTTTTTAAATATATTGAGTTTTGGTGGTCAAATTCTTATCTGCTTCTAATTCAATAGCTTTTTGTTGTTGTTTTTGTTGTTCTGGTGAGTGTTTTTTTGTTTGTTTGTTTGTCATTCTCATATTCCAATTTCTTTCTCTTTTTTATTATAGATCTTGTGGTGCTCCTTTTTTGTGTGTGACAATTTATCTTTGAATGAGGTAAGTTTTCCATGGCCTATAAATATTCTCCTTTAATCTTTACTTCTCCATAGCTCATGGAGATTGACAACTGTGTATTGTTCATAGCAAATGTCTCCCTTTGCCTCTCTCATTAAGACAAACAAATGTTTCCTGAAAATATGACTTGACTGTGATTTTTTAATGTATCATAATCTTTCTTTACTTCTTGGAACCAAAGTGTGTCCCAAAGAATACCTTGTTTCCATTTTTGCAATAAAGAGATTTTGGGTTTTCCTGTAGGTTTATACCCCTCCCTGTGGTTGTGAACTTTGTTACCTTGTCTCAAAATCTATGATAGAGTTGTGCTATTGTCACATCTTTTCATACTTCTGAACTATTCCCGCAGCTTTCAATTGTATTTAGAGTTTCATGTATTATCTATTTTTTCAAAGAAGGCTTCTTTCATTATTTTTTAGTTGTTTGCAAGAGAAGATGACAATCCATGAATCCATCTTAAGCATCATTAGAATATGTAATTAACTTCTTGGTAGTAAAAGATTTTTTAAAATACATGATAAAAATAAAGATAGGCTCCATTCCTTTAGAGAACAGAAGAATGTATAATTAGGTCTCACAGTTGGTAGACAGTTAAAATGTTATTTTGATACTAGCTCTTTCAGATTTTGTCATCAATTTCTGTTCTCAGCAAAACAGTGTATTTCTAAGTAAATTCACTTTTCACAAAGACCTCATTAAAGAAGCTGACTACTGGACACAAAGATAAGCGTTAAATATTTGGTTGTGAGGTTCTGTACCTAATATTATCAAATATTAGCATCTAAGGACACTGACAAATTTAATCTAAATTCCAAGAGATGTTGCCAAGGCAATTTTCCATTATACCTATGAAAATAGCTGGTAGTTCCCAGAAAAAAGGTGATTTTAATATCTGAAATTTTTATTGATCTACTAAAGTCTTATTGATACAGAGAAATCTGATTATAACTTAGATCACTGGGGAGAAGTAGGGAGAGGCAGTTGGAGGAGTTTTACCAAGGCAATTGTGGGCAGTCTAGAACAGGATTGGCTGAGAAGCTGAATGCCTCCAGAGCCAATGGAAATGAAAAGAGGGTGGGCACCCTGGCTCAGGGAGAGCTCTCTGGCTCCAGCTCTGGCTCTGGTTCTCAGGCTCTCAGGCTCACAGGCTCACAGGCTCACTCTCAGGCTCTTATTCCTCAGGATGCCTGCATGATAGTGCTGCAGCTACATGCATTTCCCAACAGACAGTATTTTGGATGGGAAGGAACTCTGGACACAGCCAAGGATCAGGCTGGCCTGGCAGAGGGTGGCAGGTTTATTCTTTGGGTGTTCTAGAGGGAATAGTCTCTGAGGCAGAAGCCTGCCATTCTTCCAAAATGGTGTAGTTTTTGTATAGTATGTTGGTTTTAGTTTGTAAACTAACTCTATTGAAACAAGATAACTAAAAACAGGGAAAAGCTAGAACTCAGGGATTAGAGTTCAGCCTTAATTGACAGGCTTATGTGATTAAACCTGTGACTTGATAGGCTTTAGTAACTGCTTTTGAATATAGAGGCCTTTCCTTTATCACCAAACATTTGTCTCTGGAATTTTTGCCTAGAGTGTGGCAGCAGGCAGCAGAACCCGTGATGTTTGGTAACACTATCACTGGGACTAGGGTATTCAGGGCTTTTAAATCAAACTACTCATATGTCTAACTTTTGTTTTGATATTTGAAAAGGTAATGATGAGAAAGAAATGGATGTCAGATAAGGATATCTAACTGAAGTTGCACTGATTGTAGGAAGGACAAACTCTCCAGCACAATATAAATTATACTCCTGTTTTAGAGATAATAAAAATACTTATTACTGTTTGCTCTAAAAGTTAAGCATTGCCATAAAATGATATGAAAATAATTTTTGGTTTTATTGGCATATGGAATATGTTACTTATATGGCAAAAGAGACTGCAGACATGATTAAGTTAAGGATTTTGAGATGGAGACATTATCCTGGATTATGCAGGTAAGCCAGTGTGATCATAGCGGTCCTCATAAGGAAAAGAGTTAAGAAGGTCAGAGTTATAGAAGAACATGACAGAAGCAGAAATGAGAGAGAGGGAGACTGAAAGATGCTTTGTTGCTGACTTTAAAGATGGAGGAAGGGGCAATGAGCCAAGAAATGCAGAAGACCTCCAGAAACTGGAAAAGGGAAAAAAAAGAAAGAAAAAGGAATCTCCAGAAAGACCTAGTCCTGGTAACCCACTTTGGGCTTCTGACCTATAGAACTATAAGAGAATAAATTTGTATTATTTTAAGCCACTAAATTTGTGGTAACTTATTATAGCAGTAATAGGAAACTGATATATCTCACTAAAGTTTTTTAAAATAAATGTTAGTATGTGTTGGCATTAATGCTCTCATAGCTCTTCTATTTCAGAAATTTCATTCTTCTTCTTGAAGGTTTATTTTTCCAAAAACTCTTTAAAAATAGCTGGTTATGTTCCAGTTCCACTTTTATTACTATCACATTAAATTTGTTGATTGGCTTAAAAATATTTGACATTGTTTATAATATCAAGTATCAAAATCCTAACCAACTTTTTGATAAATGTGTCTGTAAAGTGTAGATCATTCAGTACCTGGAAGTTATAAGGGCAACATTCAGTTATCAACATAGTCATAAAATAAAAATTAATCCCCTAACAAGGCATAAACAAGGTTTCTTAAAACAGAAAAATAAAAAGTTTCCTGGATCCAGAAACAAAGTTTCTGGAAGAAGAAATTCTGCTTCAAGACTGTCAAATAAAAAATTTCTGCATGAGTTTCCAGCTTGCCAGCCTGCATTAACAATTTTAGACTTGCCAGCCCTAATAATTACTGATTCCTTAAAATAAACCTCTCTCTCTTCCATATATTTATAAGATATGAAATATACATATTTCTCCAGATAAAAACAACCAAAAAATACACCTATTCCCTTATTAGTTCTGTTTCTCCAGGGAACCCTCACTAATACAATAGCTTTTTGTGTTATAAAACATAGCAGTTTAATGAGTTAATATTTATGAATTTATAGAATTTAGTAATTTTCCAGATGGACAAAACTTGGGCCATGTAAGGATATGAATTCTCATATATAAGAATGAACTTTCTATCTATAGGGAATAAGGAATTAGGAACTTAAGGTGAAGATGACAAGGGTACATGTTCTTTCCTGCAGACTTTAATTCTCTGGACTCTAAAGGTCCAGGAATTCCAGGTGAAATGGAGCAGTTCTATAGACTGAAACCTAAGAGACTTATTAGGCTCTTGTATCTTCTAACAACATAATGTATTTTGTGTTTTATATGTATTGTGTATCCTGAGAACACAGCTATTTTTAGATGATATGCTGAAATATCATCTTATGTAGAACTTTACTTTTTAGAGCACAGTAGTCAGAATACTTGTGGCTTAATTCATATTCTTGAGTAATGTTAGGGATCCCTAGTACATAACACATCAAGCAAGAGACCCAGTTTTTCAAATAATGTCCACCCTAATTTACAAATATTATTACATTCATGGTAACAAGAAGTAGCACAGTCAGTTGAGAATTAAAGCTTTTTCCCCTCAGTTTTTTAAGATATAATTAACATGCAACAATGTATAGTTTAAGCAGGGTATAAAATGTGATGATTTGGTACATATGTATTATAAAATAATTACCACAATAAGGTTGTTTGACACATCTATCCACTCATATACTTTTTTTGTTTGCATGGTGAGACCATTTAAGATTTATTTTCTTGGTAGCTTTTAAATATATAATGCAGCAGTTGTTAACTGTGTGCTAGACTACAGTCACTATGCTGTACATTAGATCCCTGGAATTTATTCATCTCATAACTGGAAGTTTTGTACCTTTTGACCAAAATCTTCTCATTTCCCCCACCCCCAGCCCCTGGCAACCACTATTCTACTTTCTCCGAGGATTATAGCTTTGATGGGTGAACACAGATGAGGAAAAAAGCTAACAACAGCTAATGATTTCTGGAACAATCAAAACACATACACTTTAATGAAGAATTTTGAAATTTGAGATCAAGTCATAGGGGAAGTGAAGACATTTGCTTTCATTTTGCTAAAGATTTTAACAGAATGCTGTTCGAGGATATGCAAGAATGTCACCAAGATTTCACCCGAAGTAGTAAGAGAAACCCAGTTGGATGAGTAATGAGGCTTGTGGTTTGGAGTCAATGGGTTGAAGAGTCAAAGGCTACAGGAAAGATAACTGCAGAGGTGTCAGTAGTTCCAATTTGAAAGGCTTTTAAGAGGATTGAAGGGCCATATTTAACAGCAAGCTTTGTTTTCCCAAACTGTTTTAATTATACCTCATGTTATAAGTGAATTTACCTTATGTGAAGAGATAACTTTCTAGACTTTCCTGAAAATGTTTTATTAAAGAAAAGGGTTCAAAGTAATCAATGCCATTAACTCCACACTCTCTGTACCACATAGGGACAGTTAAGAAATTATTTACAGAAAATGCATTGAGTCCATGGGCTGCATAACTGAGGCTATGGAATATCAGGAGAGAGGTCATAAACCTTCAGGACCTCTATGAGGGGTGTGCACTCTGTACCTTACTGTCAAATCTTGCATGCTCTTTCTTGTCTGTACTCCAAGCTTCCGTATAGCCCTGTGTTCAATTCTGTAAACCATATAATGTTCTTCCAGTAAGTTCTGAAATTAGCCAGAATCCAATGCTGGATCTTGCAACCAAGAATTCTCATTTTTTGTTTATCTGTTTTTTCTTTTCTTTTTAAATTACAAGCAGCCTTTTTAAAAAAATTGTTGACACTATTATAGATATCCCCCATTGCCCCCATCCCTGTTCTTCTCTGACCAGCCCTGTCTCCCCACCCCCTGGCTTTCACCACATCATTGCCTGTGTCCATGGGCTATGCATATATGCACGTATGTTCTTTGACTAATTTCTTCCAATCCCCCTACCACCTTCCCCTCTGTTTTTTTAATCATCTACTTTCTACATATATTATTTTTTAAGTTAACCTTGGTCATTCAAGTGATTGTATAAGTTTTTGTGGGTTTTATAGATATGTAACCATTATTAGTACATTTCCTAGAATAAAATGTCTTTCACATCCCAAACTGACTTTTAAAATAACCTTGGCTAAGATTAGTTGTGTTTTTTAGTTAGGAGTTCCTGAATCATATTAGCAGGCAGAGTTTTTTACATGAAGAAAATTAAGCATATAAAAATAATTTCTTTCAGAGTCTAGCTTTCTTACTAACTTCCCAGCTAAGCTTTTGTCTTAAAATGCCTATTATCTAAGTTAAGGAACTATATATGGGAGCTCAAATTTTTATCAAGTTATGAAATGTCAGCTCCTTCAGAGAATGGATTTGCAATAACCCATCTAGTAATGGTATAATTTTTTTAAAGTTGTGAGATTTCAAAATAAAAAATAAGAGAAAGTATTTAAATCCTTTTGCCATATTATTTTGACACAGTGGCTTATTTACCTAATAGAAGGTTTTTACGAGCAATTATAGTTTCTATCAAGGCCATTTCTTACATGCAAACTGTAATTACTTTGGATTTACTGTAGTTCACATCTCATTCCCTAGCTTACTTACAAAGAAAATTGTGGCCAGAATTTTAGAACTTTCAAAATTGTCATTGAAATTGTTTGCCTCTTCCTAAGAGAAGAAATTCTCTCTTAAATTGATTTAACTAGAAACCTAACATAGATGAAAGTTGTTAAAGATCATCTCAAGGTAACATAGCCAATCAGTGGCAAAATCAGGGTTTAAAAATAGGTTTCCTGATTCAAGGTCATGTTCTTTTTATAACAAAACACTGTTTTCCTTTAGTTATTACCATTTTAGAATATTTCACTAAAATTTAACTCGTGACACATCCCATTGTGGAGAAACATTCCAATTACTTTCTTTTTCCTAGTTTAGTGAACTTCTTGATTTTCAGATCCTCATTAGGGACTTATGTTAGTTCAATTCTAAAGCTGAGGTTTTTTTAATATTAGCATCGAAAGCAATTAAAGACAATAATTCAACCTGCTTGAGTGATTATTGATAATATTTGGATGCTTCTTAAGAGCAAACTAACAACAGGCTCTCAACAGTTTTCAAACTAACAACAGGCTCTCATCGTCTTTCATTTATTAAACCAATATTCACGAGCAATGACTATGGGTCAGGCACTGTTCTTGGACTAAGGGTGCTTAGGGAGCAAAAGAAACAAATCTTTTCTCTTATGGAACTTACCTTTTAACAGTTAAAGAGAGATGATAAACAAAATATGATCCTTTGGATAGTTTTAGATAGAAGAACAACATGATCTAGCTAATATTTAAAAATAATTCTGAGTATTGTGTGAAAAAAAGACTCTAAGGGCTTGGGAGAAAGCAAGAATAGGAGCAAGAATATTAGTTGAAAATATGTTACTATAGCATAGGCATGAACGAGATGATAGCAGTAAAGGTGATAAACAGGTTAGATTTGGGAAATGTTTTAAGGGTAGAATCAAGAGAATTTTCTGGCAGATGAGGTGTATGGTAAGAGATGAAGAGAATTCAAAGATACATCCAAGGATTCTGAGTAAACAACTGATGTTGCTTTCAACTGAGATGGAAAATAATGTGACAGAAACAAATTTTGTAAAAACTCTTTTTGTACAACAGACTAAAAGATAGAATAAGAACTTAAAAGAGATCAATGATATATATCTCCATCTATGTCTTTCCAGTGAGCTTAACAACAAGAAAACAGACAAGGGCTCTAGATAAGGAGAGTCAAAATCCTGGAAGTTAGAATAAGATATTTGGCTTTGAAAGACATTTATTTAGTGCCACAGAGAGCTTCAAACCAAAGATCTGTACTGCAGGTAAAGTAAAGCAGAACATTTAATAATTCCAATTTGTAAATAATTTATTCATTCATTCCCTCACTCACTTACACTTACTCAATTGCTCATTAATGAGGGCAACAAAAACAGATAAAGCAGTCTTTTCCCTCAAGGTGGAGAAATACAAAGATGCCAACAAAAATAAATTCCTCCCCCCTATTGATTGCACCTTACTTATAAAATAGATTTTTTTAACCCAAAATAATAAATACCATATTTAGGGTGGATACATAAATTACATACAAATATTTTAGTGTTTATAATTACAATGTGATTGTAACCTTTAAAATATTAATTCAAACCTATTCTGAATCTACCAGAACTCTCCTTAAATAGACTACTATCATTTGATTTTTTTGGCTGCATTAGCATTTGACTTCATTAGTTTCTGAGAGCTGCTATAGCAAGATACCATAAACTCTGAAGCTTTAAACAAGAGAAATTTATTGTCTCACAGTGAAGCCAGAAGTCCAAAATGAAGGTGTTGGCAAGGCCATGCTCCTTCTGACGATGGTAGGGAAGTGCATGTTCCAGGGCTCTCTCCTAGCTGCTAAAGGTTCTTTACTATGGCACCATAACTCACATGGCAAAAGTCACATGGCATTCTCCCTGTGTGTGTGTCTGTGTCTAAATTTCTCCTTTTTATAAGAATACCAGTCACATCAGTTTAGGTCTTATTCTACTCTAGTATGACTTCATCTTAACTAGTTACAACTGCGATGACTGTACACCACATTCAGCACCACAACACAGCAAAGTGGGTTGACCTACTCTGTCCAACACCTAAGGTTATGCCCCTTACTATGTAACAGGTGTCCTGAGATAAAGAAATATGGCCCAAATGAAAGAATAGATCAAAACTCCAAAAAGGAACTAAGCCATGAGGGATAGCCAACATATCAGGTGCAGAGTTCAAAACACTGTTAATCAGAATACTCACAGAAATGATGGAGCATGGCCACAAGTAGAGGAAGAAGTGAAGGCTATGCAAAGAGAAATAAAAATATACAGGAAACCAACAGTGACCGGAAGGAAATCAGGACTCAAATCAACAGTTTGGAGCAGAAGGAAGAAATAAACATTCAACCACAACAGAATGAAGAAACAAGAATTAAAAAAAAGAAAGAAAAGAAAAGAAAAAAGGAGAGTATTACAAACCTCTGGGACAACTTTAAATGTTCCAACATATGAATCATAGGGGTGCCAAAAGGAGAAAAGGAAGAGCAAGAAATTGAAAACTTACTTGAACAAATAATGAAAGATAACTTTCCCAATCTGCCAAAAGAAGTACACTTCCAGGAAGTCCAGGAAGCCCAGAGAGACCCAAACAAGTTGGACCCAAGGAAGCACACATCAGGGCACATCAT
>PVKU01015186.1:0-19369 GCA_004027475.1 Anoura caudifer | reverse complement strand
TTTTACCAGCTGCGTTGCCTGGATTTGTCTTGTGATCAGCAGAGTATAGAAGACCCAAGTGTAGAATTTCAGTTTTATATGATTTCCCATGAAACTATGATTTTTTGCACCTATGTTGGTGGGTCATACTCTAAACACAAAGTGCAACCTGCTCTGTAAGAAAGGCTCTGCCTAAAAGCCTGGTACCTGGATGACTACACACGCATATGTTCTCTCATGCTGGACCATACCCTCTACCCTCACTAAAGGCTTACTGGTATTCACAATGTGCAGTCCTCTGAATCCATTCATTATCTAAGAGACAGTAAGTTGACAACAATGTAGAACAAACAAGAATATTTTCTTTCAATCAAAAGATCCCTCCCCACAAAGTAAGATAATTGTCAAATTGATGATAATCCTGCCCCTGCTTTTCTTTATAATTTTACCATCTCCATATTAATCCCTAAACATTATTGTTTAGTGTTATTTTGTTTGACCTTCTGTGCTTCTTCCCCCCATTGTTATATTGCTAATGTTCGCTCATTCCTCAGTTATATCATTGTCATTTTATGAATATCCCAGTTTAACCATTTTCCTTTTAAAAGATGTGCATTGTTTCTAATTTGAGAGTGTGATAAAACCTGCCCTAAACATGCTAGTTTATGTCCCCTAATGTACATGTGCATGCTTGTCATAGGACATACACTCAAGAATGGGTATCTGAGGCAGGCATAGTATATTTTTCAACTTTACAAGACAATGTCCGTTTCCAAACAGCTTTATCAACTTATACTCCTAGCTGTATGTGTGTGTGCCCACTGCTCCATATCCTCCCAAATATCTGATACTGTTAGACTTAATTTTATCCACTCTGTCAGATGTGTAGTGGCATCCCATTGTGATTTTTAAATGCATTTCCATGGCTATTAGTTAGTTTGACAATCTGTCATCTTTTTTTCTTTTTTCTCTTTAGCTATTTAGTTTTTCTCATTTTGAAATCCCAAATCCAGTCTCCTCCATTTTCCCATTGGGTTGCCTGTCTCTTTCTCAATGATTTGTAAGAGGGTTTTGGGTATAACCCACTTCTCTGTTACATGTGCAGTGTGTATTGTCTCTTATAGGTGCAGCTGAAACTGTCCACACCACATTTCTTTATTGTGAGTTTCCTTACCCCTTACTTTGTGGTCTTTTATAGTGAAGAGAGAATCATAATTTTAATGTGTTAACTTTTTTAAAAAGTTATAATTAATGCTTTTTAAATCTTCATGAAGAAATTATCTGTACATAAAACTCATGCATATATTCTCTTCTAATAAGCTTTATTTTTAGATTTGTTTCTCACATATACATGGGTAACCCAGGCTTACAGTTGTTCATATGGAAAATAATGTAATAATTAATAAATAATAATACAAGAATAAACTCTGTGTTTATCTTACTCAGAGCTGTAAATTCTCACAGCTGTGTTTCTCACCTTTGCTCATCCCAGTATAATTTTCCTGAACTGATTGTTTTCCTGAATTTTTAATATGGTTGTCAATTGTTTGAGCCATTTCGCAATTCATGAAAAAGATTAATATATATTCTTGAAAATTCTATTATGTTTTGTGGTGCATTTTTTTAATCTTCATGCAACATGGATTCTCTCTCTCGAATATCACAATGGCTTGTTATTGAATAATTTCTTTTGGTCTCTTTATTAAACTGTGAACTTCTTAAAGGCAGAAACTGGTATTTGCTCTAAATTTTCAGAATACCAGGACAAGGTAGACATTCAATAAAGATATCTAAATAAATGAAAAATATATGATGGTTATAAGAATCTTTCATTTGTATATATTTTGAGTCACCACCATTTTATTGGCCACATAAATGTAGCTAATCAATTAGATTTATTAAACATCCTATTTTTTTGTCATTAAAGGTAATTCTATAAATTTTCTTGTTCATTTGTTTCTTATTCTCCTCTGTTGAATGAAGGCCCAGAGATATATATCAGAGTTAAAGAATATTCGATAGTCTTGCAAAAAAGACAGTGACAACAGCAATTCTGTCACAAATGCAGTAATATTAGGAATTTATATTCATATTTTATTGTTGATTTATTAATTATATAATTATTCAAGTAAACTTTATTTTCATTTCCTTTAGAGCTTTTGATAAATGTCCATTATACTTTTATATTTTTTGAATTATGGAGTCATTTGAACTATTTATTCAAAGTTTATTTCATTTAATATACATTTATACTGGTCAACATTTTGAAAAATAGACTATACAATGCTCTACAAAGAAATGGAAAAGATACAAATGAGAGAGCCAGTCATGCAGATTAAGTGGGATAAGATCTTCCAGGCAGAAGGAACAGTGAGGACAGTGACTCTGTGCCAAGAATATTTGCTATTCCAAGAAAAATAAAGAGGTCTGAAAGTGCGAATGGGTTGTAGGAGGCGACGTTAAAGAGTTACTCAAACATGCAACAGTACGGGACTTCATTTAAGACATGGTAAGAATTTTGGATTTTATTCCAGGTGAAATGGTGTGTTATCAGAGGGATCTGAACAAAGGACTTGTGTTATTAGAGGGATTTGAACAAAATATCATTGGCTGATCTGACTTACAGAAGCAGGGATATCATTAAGGAGCTGTCACAACAGCACAAGTAAGAGATGATGATAAATAAGTATGGGGTTTTACTTACATGCTCGATAAGAAATGGAGAGAAGAGGTGAGATATTCTATATTTAACATGCATGTTAATACATTGAATTTGTTGTTGTAATGGATGTGGAAGTTGAGAAAAAGAAGGGAAGTGTTATGAATGATTCTTCTATTTTCAGCTGAACAATTTATCAATGAAATTAGAAGAGAAAAAAAAAGAACAGAATAAGATTCAGAACTTGCTTGGGAGCATGTTAAATCTGAGGTACCTATTAAACATCCAAGAAATGATGTTGGTATACAAGGTGACAGACACATAAAGATGTCATCTTGCTTAAACACTTACTGTTACTGATTTCACTAATTTTGAATTAGTCTGATCCCATGCAGCCAATTGTAATTGTTGGAAAATTTTGTTAAACCAAACTTATGTAACAACTATTTTATACCTAATAATCATTATTCTAGTTTCTGGAGAATAAGTATAAGTAACCTTAACTTCTCTTCCATTATAGCCTATGCAGATTTACATACAGATAATTTTACTCTAATGATTTTGTCCATGCTAAGCATTCCACTCCCAACATTCCTCATCTCAAATGGTTGTTGAGATGAGGAATGTTCTGAACAACCTCTGAATGTTCTGAATGTTCTGGTTGTTCTGAAATGAGCACTCCCCCTCACCACCACCACTCACCAGGTCTTTAATAAGCATGCATATCAACTGATCAGACCAGAATTTGACAGATGGAGTCTCTTTGTGCATCATTTTCAGCAGTAAATTTCTTTGTATTTTATTCATCTTTCTCATGTCATTGTGAGCTCATTGTGTTATACAGGCTACACATTTTTTAACTCTCTAAACCATACCCTTCAAAACTGATTACTATAGTAGTGATATTTTTCTTCTGTCCTGGTTAGCATTAATTTCTAACTTTAAAATTTCCTAGGAAGTCCAACAATCTTTTCTAAGAATTCTATTCCAGTGCAGTGGATTTTTTTAAAGAAAAGTATTAATGTGATTGCCAAGAAACCAAAAGGATTCAAAATAATAGGAAGAAGAAAGGAAACGAGTGAAAATATCATCCATAATGACATTTGACTTAGCTGAGAAAACAGCTAAAGCATTATGTGCAACAATAGATTTGATGAAACAATCTTTTTATCAAAGAATCCTCTTTGTAAATGTGAACATAGTTGACAATTAGTTACTGAATTACTCTGGTATATCTTTGTCATCATTACAATGTGAACTTTACATTATTTTATTCAGTGACTCTTTTGTTTTCTTCACTACAAAAGGTCAATGTTTATTCCCATACATTTTCTTTAATATCTGATTATGTATAAAAAGTTATTCATAGACCCTAAGCTTTTTAGCTGTAAAAATTGACTGCCGTATTAAGTTAACAGTTACTTGATTTTTAAAGAGGGAAGATTTGATATACAATATTCACAACAGATTAAATCTGTGGTTGAATATTCTTCCTTTACTTATATACTTTAAGGTTGTATAATCCAGTGAGTTTGCAACACTTACTATTAGAAATAAGAAATGGAATGAATTGATTGGGTTTGTGAGTTTTGAACAGAATAACATATATTCAGATGCTTGGATTTTTTCGTGTCTTTGAAATCACTCCTGCTACCCTTTCAACTTTAAGTTTCTGTTGAAAAACAGAAAGTTACTAAATTTAAAGTTTAGCTGCATTTTACAGCAGAAGGGAAAAAAAAAACCTTGTAACTTAACATTATTCATTTTTCAAGTTACAACCTTGTAACTTAACATTATTCATTTTCCAGAAACTGTTCTTTACATCATTCCTACTTTTTTTTGCGGGGGGGAGGTCTGATTTCACTTACTTTTAAATATTTTCAGAGTTGTTGTCTTATCCACCTGAATCATCGTTTTATTTCACAGCTTATTAAGAACTTTTAATAGCTAAAATCTTTCCATTTTCAATTTCTAGCTGAAAAATGTCACTAAATAAAGGATCAAAATCCCAAAACAATTTGACATGACAAAGCAGGGTATCACAAATTAAAATCCTATTAGACTGCTTTAAAGAGAATAAAAAATAAGAAGTGGGCAAAGATAAGAGATTCTTCTAATTATTTTTTATTAAACACTATGCAAAGAAATGATTATATGGGGTCATAGAATGATGAAACTGTAAAAATTTTAAATACAATTTAAATCCATACAATTCAGAGAAAATAGACAGTGCATTCACTCACAGCCTCTTATTCTGGTGAATGGTCATTCACAAAGCCATGAATGTTTGGGGAGAATACTGTCTGATCCTAACTACAATTGTGGAAACAGGAGGGACAATATGATTTTTTTCTTTCAGTAATTACAAATATGAGATCATAGGGTAGATTGTTAATGATGGCTCATTAAGTGGCATCTGCATATATTGTCAGGGCTGGAATTGATAACATGACAATTTATTATATGATAGATGTTTTGAGAAATTCCTAAATGGAAATTTTGGAAAAAAACATGAAAGAAGTTAATTGAAAGTAACTGAATCTCCTCTATGCAATTTTCTGTGTAAGGTAATTAAACTGTAGGTAAACATATTTACGACAAACTGCAACCACATTGTACACTCCATGAAGACAGACTCCTAGACTGAGCTCTTTCTTGCAAAGTCACCCAAAATAATTGGCACCTAATAGGTACTAGTTAATGTGGTTCTGATGTTAGTTTCTAACCCTTCCTTCAACTTTCTAATAATTTATTAAATCTCTTCACCAAAGATAAATGGCTGTAGATAAAGAACTTTTCTTTTATCCTCTTAAACTTATTTTCTTTTTTTAATTTATTTTAATTGTTGTTCTTGTACAGTTTTCTGTCTTTTACTCCCAACCCAGCCCATTGCCCCAGCCCTCCCCACCTCCCTCCCATTTCCACCCCCCTAATTTTTATCCATGTGTCCTTTGTACTTGTTCCTGTAAACCCTTCCCCTTTTCCCCTGAAATTCCCTCCCCCCTCCCTTCTGGTGACTGTCAGTCTGTTCTCAATTTCAGTGTCTTTGGTTATATTTTGCTTGTTTGTTTGTTTTGTTGATTAGGTTCCTGTTAAAGGTGAGATCATATGGTATTTGTCGTTCACTGTTCGGCTTATTTCACTTAGCATGATGCTCTCCAGTTCCATCCATGCTGTTGCAAAGGGTAGGAGCTCCTTCTTTCTTTGTGCTGCATAGAATTCCATTGTGTAAATGGACTTATTTTCATTTCCTTGATACTTTACCATGCAATGAGTCTCTGGCTGTTTCACATGCAAGTTCAAGCTGAATCCGAATGGATAGATAATTTTTACTAATGGCAAAAACTTAAAGGCCTTTTTGTGATTCCTCACAGTCCAAAATATGAAGCTTAGCCTTCAATTTAAACATATATCCATAAATTATCTTTGCTTCTGACAAATGTATAATAATGCTTAAATTTAGTTAGAAAGCAAATTTATGTGCTTTCTTTCATAAAAAATACTGATGGCATGAAGATAAGCTGAAAATGACTTTGGATTTCTTTATTCCTTCTGCACTCTATGGGTTTGCCATGTGCACTCCCTAAAATATAGCAGCAATGAGAAAGGGCACCTCAAGATTGACCACAATGGATATTGCTTTAAAACAAGAAACTTTATGCAAAATTACACTATATTAAACAGAAGACAACAATCCTTTCACAGGCTCACACATTTCCCTCACCTGTAGCTACTGCTTAACTATTTGTTATCCATTTCTGTGTAGGTCCCATCACCAATTTATACCTCTGTGATCAAATAACTACCTGATGGGAACTGAATTAGGCAACTACTAATTATTATATATTTACTATGTGTCAGGCATTTTGTTAAGTACCACCCATTTATTACCATATATACTTAAGAGGTTTATTCTGCTGAAAAACTATACCTTGACCCAGAAAAAGTTAATGAAACTGCCAAGAAAGAGCTTGTAAGATGAACATGATTTTCAAGATATTTGGGGTTTTTCTCATATGCTGAAATGATCATCTTCATTAGAATATAAGTTCAATGGTCCTGACTGGTGTGGCTCAGTAGGGTAGGCATCCTCCTGCAAACTGAGAGGTTGCCAGTCAGAGGACTTGCCTGGGTTGCAGGCCAGGTCCCTGGTTGGGGGTGCATGAGAGGCAACCAACTGATGTTTCTTTTGCACATTGATATTTCTGTCCTTCTCTTTCTCCCTCCCTTTCCCTCTCTATAAAAAAATAATTAATTAATTAATTGATGAACAAAGAATTCTTTAAAAAAGAAAGAAAGGTTTAAAGAAAGAATATAAGTTCATTGAAGGCAAGGCAAACACAAGACTCATTTTGCATAGTAATTTAATGCCCAGGATAGTATTTGGCTCATAGTAAAAACTCAGAACATATTAATTGAATGAATGAAAGCATGTCAGAATAATGGAAGTAAAATCATTAGTATTTATTAAATGGTAGCACATAAATGAAGAGAAGTACAAAGCAGAGCTGCATAAAGCATCTGGATAACAATATTTCTCATGCAGCACCTTGTATGTACATGTGAAAATTTATGAATGAGTAAATACAGAAACTGTTGACTAAGGAAGTTCATTCTAATTGCATAATTTGGGGGAATTAATAGAATTTGAGTATCAGTTTGTTTTCTCATCTGCTAAATAGGACAATTGCACCTTCCTTGCTGGGTTGCTGTGAGGATTAGAGGGAATTTATCTAAAACACATTGTCTAGTTCTTAATAATCACATAACAGATTTATTTCTTTACTTATTTAGTAAGCACATATTTACCAAGTACCTACTGTGTGACAAATATTCTGGAAGATACAGGGATACAAAGTAAGTAATAAAAACCTGGACACATTCTCTTAGAGCATAGATTTCAATGACAGAAGAGGTTAATCAAAGAATCACTAAATTAAAAAAAAATACATAATAATCACTTTTATAATAGTACTATGTGTATATTAGTTTCATTTATACTACTTATTTATTTTCACTCTAAGGATGCTTCCAAAACAGCGAAAGTAACTGAATTTAGGAATTCCGTAGAGGGAATGGTTGCTCTCTTTGCTTATTGAAAATCTTTGGTGTGACACTTTAAATAAATTATAAAAATCAATCATGTCACACATGGAGCTTTTACAAAGCTGCAAACTTTTTCAAAAGACTATCAATTGTATCAGCATTCTTTCAAGTATTTTTTCTTCATATTAATTTTAAAATTTGACTAAAATGTTAGTGTTGAAAAACTTTTGGCTTATGTAAGTTTTATAAAAATTGCACATTTAACTTTTATTATTAATGAAAATATGTTTAGCACATGTACAAATTGACTTTTGACAGTGGTTTCAAATCCCAAATTCATTGAAAATCTTTACAACTAAAGAGGTGGATATCATATCATTAGTATGATAGTAAGATTAGAAAAATGGAATAGACAAATGTCATATTATAAAGTTGTATACCTGAAATTTAGATGTTATTAACCAATGTTATTACACCAATAAATTTAATGAAAAAATAAATAAAATTTGAAATAAAAATTATTTATTTTTAAAAAGTTTTCATTTACTCTGTTTCTAAAATATATTTTATTGATTATACTATTAGAGTTGCCCCATTTTTTTCTCCCCTTTATTCCCCTCCATCCTGTACTCCCCTCCCACCAGCATTCCCCCACCTTAGTTCATGTCCATGGGTCATACATATAAGTTCTTTGGCTTCTCCATTTCCCATACTACTCTTAACCTCCCCCTGTCTATTTTGTATCTACCATTTACACTTCTTATTCCCTGGACATTTTCTCCCATTCTCTCCCCTCCCCCTATTCGCTGATAATCCTCCATTTGACCTCTGTTTCTGTGAATCTCTTCCTGTTCTAGTTGGTTGCTTAGTTTGCTTTTATCTTTGTTTCTGTTTTTTTTTTTTTTTTTTTTTTTTTTTTTTTTTTTTTTTTTTTTTTTTTTTTTTTTTTTTTTTTTTTTTTTTTTAGGTTCAGTTGTTGATAGTTGTGTTTGTTGTCATTTCACTGTTTATAGTTTTTGATCTTCTTTTTCTTAGATAAATCCATTTAACATTTCATATAATAAGGGTTTGGTGATGATGAACTCCTTTAAATTGACCTTATCTGAGAAGCACTTTATCTGCCCTCCCATTCTAAATGATAGCTTTGCTGCATAGAGCAATCTTGGATGTAGGTCTTTGCCTTTCATGATTTTGAATACTTCTTTCCAGCACCTTCTTGCCTGCAAGATTTCTTTTGAGAAATCAGCTGACAGTCTGATGGGAACTCCTTTGTAAGTGACTGTGCCCTTATCTCTTGCTGCTTCTAGAATTCTCTCCTTCATTTTAATCTTGGCTAATATAATTATGATGTACCTTGATATGTGCTTTCTTGGTTTCAACTTTTTGGGAACTCTCTGAGCTTCCTGGACTTATTAGAAGTCTCTTTCCTTTGCCAGATTGGGGAAGTTCTCCTTTATTATTTGTTCAAATAAGTTTTCCACTGGTTGCTCTTCTTCCTCCCCTTCTGGTGCCCCTATAATTTGGATGTTGGGATGTTTAAAGATGCCCTGGAGGTTCCTAAACCTCTCCTCATTTTTTTGAATTCTTGTTTCTTTATTCTGTTCTGATTGAATGTTTACTTCTTCCTTCTGCTCCAAACTATTGATTTGAGTCTGATTTCCTTCCCTTCACTGTTGGTTCCTTATACATTTTCCTTTATTTCACTCTGCACAGCCTTCACATTTTCCTCTATTTTGTGACATACTTAATCATTTCTGTGAGCATCCTGATTATCAGTATTTTGAACTGTGCATCTGATAGGTTGGGTATTTCATCATCACTTAGTTGTATTTTTTCTAGGGCTTTGATCTGTTTTTTTGATTTGGACCATATTTTTTTTTATCTCAGCATACCTGTTATGTAGTAAAGAGTAGATATTCATCAGGGTAGGGCAACACAACTAGCTGTGTTGTTGTTCTGTATGTGGGGGCAGGTTCCAAGAGGGAACAATGCTGGTTGCTCAGCTCTGGGTTGGCTTTCACTCACTTCTTCCACTACCCATGAGCAATCTAGCCCTCCTGGTTCTAATTCCAGAGTGGGTGGTTTTGTCTACACGGTAGGACTCTGTGGGTCTCTCCAAGAAACTCTCCTGTGAGGCTGGGAGTTTCTCCCGCCACCTCAACCCCCACAGTTTTTTTCAGTCAGAGGTTTTGAGGCTTTATTTCCCCATGCTGAACACTGGGTTGTGTGAGGGCTGTCTGGCTCCCCAGTCGTTCCTCTTGGTCTATCTGCACAAAAATGTGGGACCACCACTCTGCCAGCAGCCACCTTGCCATGAGTCCTCTCCACCCCAGCTGCCCATCTCTGCCCCTCCTACCAGTCTGAATGAATGCTTCTTCTTTAACTCCTTGGTTGTTGGACATCCATACAGTTCAATTTTCTGGCAGTTATGTATTTTTTGTTCTTAATTTGTTGTTGTCCTTCTTTCGGTTGTGTGAGGATGTGAAATGTATCTACCTACTCCTCCATCTTGGCCAGAAGCCTCATTTACTCTTTCTTTCAAAAAGTGAACTGAATCTAGAGGTAATAAAATAAGTAGAGGAAAATAAGATATCCAAGACTTAACTAGACTCATATGTTGGTCTTACTTGCACAGAAGTAATATTATCATTGACTCCTTTATCATTTCAAGCATACATGGACACCCTGGAAATAAAATAGGTGTTGTATTAAATACTATAATTTTGGATAAAAATAATGATCTTTGTAGTGGTATTCAGTGATAAAGCTGCCAACTTTTTGTTTTCTGATTCTCTGATTTAGTTTATATTAGTTATTCAGGGTTCTTCAGAGAAACAAATTATACACACACACACACACTCACACACATGGACAGAGAGAAAAATAGAAAGGGGGGGTTATTATTATGAATTAGCTCATGTGATTATGGGGCTGAGGGTCCCTGATCTGCACTCCATAAGCTGGAAACCAAGAAAGCCAGTGGCATAGTTGCAGTCTGAGTCTGAAGGCCTACAAATCAGGGAAACATGAAGGGAGTTCTGGTCCACATCTGAAGGCCAGAGATGCAGAGGGTTGATGGTGTAAGTTCCAGGCTCAGGACTGGAAAAGACTCATCTCAGTGGTCAGGGAATTGATAGTATTGGTGCCACTTTAACTACCAGTTTGTAATATAAATATTTAAGGTAAATGAAGTCATCAAGAGTATTATCTTAATCTTAAATGATAGCTTATATCATATGCTTTATAATCTAAATACTTTATTATTAAACTTTATTATTTTCTCAGATTTACTTGTCTCTTTCTAGCATTTTGGAGCTCACAGAGGTCTGCTGGGAGCAGGACTTCTCAAACAACAAATACGCCTGGAAGGCTGTGGTCCAAGGCCATTTTCGCTGGCTACAAGTGGGGTCTCTGGAACCAGAGGGACCATGTGACTTAAAATTGATGATGTTTATACTTGAGAAGAAACTGAATTCAGTCAAGGCAAGAGATGTACACAAAGCAAAGAACAACACAGTGACTTCTGGCAGCAAACCAAACAAAATCAGAGTTATCTAGGGAAAGGTAACTTGAACCAGTGGCCAGGTTCCTGCTAAATTCTGAAGCAAACTTTCTGCTAAGGCCATTGGATACAGAATCCGTGTAATGCTGTAGCCCTCAAGGGTTTAAACTTATGAAAAGTAAACAAATAAAAGTGGATATGTTCTCTTTAAAAAGATTTATTTGTAATAACAGAGATACTGTTGAGTTAATTATGAAAAAATAACTCTGCATCTTTCTTAATGTAAATTTTTCCCACTTTTTGGAAAAGTGTGACTAGTAATTTCTCTTACCAATAACAGAAAACTATATGAGTAGCCAATAACATTGACATAATAATTTCTTATGGATGTGGAACAATTATAGTTTATGAACTGTCTCCATGTGTTATTTCACTTGAGAACATCCGTAACCCAAGACATATATTTTCTTTGATCTAGAAAAGAAAACTTGAGTAAAGAGTTTTGTCAAAGGGGATATAACCATTAATGGCAGAGGAGTGGTTTTAACACAGACCTCTAATTTCTAATCCAGAGGCAAAGTGGTGAGACATGAGGCAAGCTGAAGGGTTGCTGTGGGCCACATTGAGGAGGCATGAGGGGAGCAGAGCTGTCTATAAAGCAGCTGCTTCCATCCATGGCCATTTTCCTCAGAATGTGATTAAAGTGCACAATATTCATTACTCTCCTATACTTTTTGAAAAGAAAGCTTTCAAATGAAAGTCACCAGGTACATTTATGTAAGATAAATAAATGTTTCTAAAATTTCTTGGGGAAACAGAGAGCAAAAGCACATGATTAAGTTTAGAGTGTGTAATTGTTTCAGACTAACTTAAAATATGCTAAATATTCCAACAAGTTACATTCACCCAGGAAGAGTTTATTTTTCTACATGAAAGAGATTAAAATGTGAAGAATGCAAGGATGAAAAATAAATGATAAAGGAAGTATGAGCTCTGTCCAGAAGAAGTCCAGCCATTGTTGATATAATGAGAATGCTTTGCACAACATCAGTGTAACCTGGCAGCCAAGATGAGTGGACTGCAATGCAAATGCAAGATCAATGACGACTTCACTATACTAGCCGAGAGGGAGGTGGGCAATAGACTCCACTGAATGAACAAGTGTACTGTATATCCATCACATTCAAAATGACTTAGCAAGTAGAACAACGAATCTGCATCAAATTTTGTGTTAAGCTTGAACATTCCTCTGTGGTAACTATTCAGAGAATTCATAAGGTTGCAGCTATGGGCAACAGACTGGCAGCTTCATCATGACAATGAGTCTGCTCATGCATCATGCCTCATGAAGAGTTTTTGGGCAGATCATCAAATCACCCAGGTGACTCAGACCCCCTACAGCCCAGATTTGGTACCCTTCAACCCCTGGCTTTTCCCAAAATTAAAACCACCTTTGAAAGGGAAGAGATTTCAGATCATTGATGAGATTCAGGAAAATATGATGGGGCAGCTGACGCTAACTGGGAGAACTGTATGAGGTCCCAAGGTGTTTGCTTTGATGGGGACTGAGGTATCATTGTCTTATGTACAAGGTTTCTGGTATCTTGTACCTTCTTCAATAAATGTCTCTATTTTTCATATTACATGGCTGGATACCTTCTGGACAGACCTTGTATACCTATTTGAATGACTAAAGTCAAACACATTTAACAGTATTAAGTGCTACTAAGGATGCAGATCACCTGAAAATCTGATGCATTTCTAGTGGGGATATAAAATGATAAATGTCATTGGAAAATATTTGGAAATTTCTCCCAAAGATGAACCTAAAGATTACAAACCAGAAATATCATTCATAGATTTTTACTAATGAAATGAAAACCTGTCTTCATGAGCCTATATACAAATGTTTATAGCAGCTTTATTCTTAATTGTCATAAAGTGGAAAAAACTCAAACATCCCTAAAACAAGAAGTGAATAAACACACTTTGGTACATTAATAAAAGGGAATGTTCCTCAGTAACATCATGCATTAATCTCAATTGCAATGTGCCAAGTGAAAGAATTTAGATTCAAAGACAAAACATTATGATTCCATACGTGTTTTCCTGTGCCCAAACGTGCCTTTTCTAAGGACACCAGTTATTAAATTAGAGCCACACTAATCCAGTATGACCTCATCTTAACTTCATTGTATCTGCAAGACCTATTTCCAAATAAACTCACATTTACAGCTACCTGGGGTTATGATTTGAACATGTCTTTAGAGGTGACACAGTTCTACCTACAATAGAGAGAAGCTGGATGGAGCAAGAGAATGTTCATTATAGACAAGGAAACAACAGCCCCACCTTTACTTTCAAGTCCATCTACATTTGGGCCAACAGAATATCTTAACGCCTCTGCAGAGATGCCAGGGCCCTTGTCTGTAAAGGTAAAATTTGGATGACAGTACATGATTTCTCAGGGCCTTTTAGATATATACTTGTGAGATTTTCCAATCCAATGTCATTGGTACTATTCTACCAGACCACTGGGAATAAATATAAGTAAACAATGAGTCCATGGCTACATATTGATTTCAACTTCAGTCACATTTAAAAATTCTAGAGAAAATTTTAAATCAATTCTGTTTGGAGTTATAAAACCACTAGGTACTACTGAGTTCAGTAACACTTTAGTTCTGCTAAATTATACCAGTAACTAAGGAAAACATGGCGGTGTTATATAATAGCAGGACAAATTATTTTCTTCTTTTACATATTCACAAGAAATACCCACAAATATTTTACCTCTGCAAAAGTGTTTTAAAATAAATATTTATTTCAATTATCTGTCTTAGATGATCTGATAATTTCTGTACAAAACAACAATTTTTATCTATTTTTACAAGGATGTAATTCCCCTTTTTATGATCACTACTTAAAGACTACAGTCAACATTTTTAATTTTTGATCATCCTTTTTTGAATGTTAGAGAATCCATGTAAGGCCTTCAAGAATTTTGTGCTTCATTCCAAGTTCCTTATACTTCTTTTGACTTCACTGTCTCACTCACATAATTTTTAAAAAGACCTGTTTTTATAATGTTTCACAATATTCTTACACTGTCTCAATTATAAAAATTCTTATCACTTTTATTAAAATTTATAAATGTGAAAAAACAGACATTTATTTTTACATGTAAGTTGTAAAGTTTGTTCACCGACTTAATTCTAAAATTTTTTAAATTTTTATTTTTAGAAAGCATTATTTTGACAAAGTAGCAATCACTATAATCAGGTGCATTATTTGGCTCTGCATGTGAGAGAATATTGGGCAGATGATAATATAGTATCCTGACTTTTACAATATCTGAGTAATTTCCTCATTTGATGTACCTCTGAGGGAGTCTAAATATAAAAATGAAGACAGTATAGGGGAAAAACGTAGTGAAATAAAAAAATCAACACTACAATATTATTGAATGATATTTGCTAGCAAAAATCTCATTATATAATAATTAAATTAGATCTATGAAACAGTCCAGTCAAAGATTTTTTGGTTGGGACTTTCTGTGTTGCATGAGACAAAAATTCAATTTATCCAGTTTAAGAGAGAAAAAACTCTCACATTGACTTGTTGATTTACAAGACTGGGCAATACTACAGGTACAATGAGTTGTACACATGTAAACTACTGCAGCCCTAGATCTGCTACAATGTTCTCTGTATCTTTCTCTGTGTCTTTTCTACTTTCTTCTCAATACTTTATGAAAAATTTGTCCACCAGTCCCTGAAAAGCTTGAAATACAATATTTTAATGTTGCTGGTGGAAATGGAATATTTTTTTCTTGGTAACTTGAGAAAATATTCCAAATTGATTCCAATTTGCCAGATTTCAATTGTCTGGCCTCTTCTGGAACTAGACAAAAATCTCACACATGTTGAATCACAAGAGGTAAGATGACACATTTATTATTTTGATGTAATATATAAGGAAACTAAGAAAAAATAAAGTGAAGATCATGTAAATTTACATGTTGTACCCAAGTACTCAAAATCCAGTTTCTCCAATTCCAAATCCTATTCTTTTTTTTAAGGAACTAATGAGGGAAATATTCTTATATGCAACTTTAAAAAACAGATGAAAGTAAGCATGGGTGTTCTACTTTTCCTGAACAGTTAACCTAACTGAGAGTATAACATTGTCATTCATAGTATGAACAACCTTTCAAGTTAATCACTTATCATTACTTGTTGATTATGGAGAAGGTATTACAAAATATACATAGAGGTAAAGAATCTGACCATGCTTTCATTTAGCTTAGTTGGGTTATGCATTGAACATTTTAAACAAAAGTATATATGGGAAGACTTGAAGGACTGACAGAGAAGAGAGAGAAAATAACAGTGCTGAGGAAAAGCAAAACAATATAGATTTAGGCAATTACAATTGCAAAAAGCATCCCAGATTGCTGGCAAGGTATGAGTTTAAGACATTTGTAACAGTAGTGTAAGAAGAGGAGAGTTGGAATGCATTCTTAATGAGGAAAGTGAGGCAATGTAATCAAAGTAGAAAATAATGAGTAAGAAAACCTTGGGGAAAGTGAAAAGACCTCTCAGATTACTTTATGGATGCTATACAGTAATTTCAAGTCTCTATCATCTGTAAGATAAATATAATAGATCATATAGGTTTAATTTCTCTTAAAATGCTAATGATAAGAGCACTTACTATATAAAAAGTCAGTTTTAATTATTTTATATGGATTATTTCATCTAGTCCTTACTATAACCCCATGATGCAGATCCTTGCTACTCACAATGAAATATAATTTAAAAATCATATTTCTGGATTCATTATGTTATACCAAATTTTATATAGGGATTTCTTTTATCTATAATCTATAAGTGAGGATAGGATTTTCCTGTCTCATACTCTTCCTGTCTAATTTGTTTTGTGTAGTCTTCACCCAAGGGCATGTTTCCATTGACTTTAGAGAGAGAAGGAGAAAAAGAGGTGAAAAAGAAACGCCGATTGGTTGCCTCCTGTATTGAGCCCCGACCAGCGATCAAACCCACAACCTAAGAATGTGCCCTAACTGGGAATCAAACTGGCAACATGTTGGTGGCAAGGGATGATGCTCCAAGAAACTGAGCCACACAGCCAGGGCACCCCTGTCTAATCTTTAAAAAACTTACATAACCTCATGTTCTCATGGATAAGCTGAATCACATTAGTGACTGATAATGTCAACCATCTTTTTATGTGCTTATCTGCCATCTGTAACTCTTTGTTGGTGAAACAGCTGTATGAATCTTCACTCACTTTTTATTGTATTTTTTAAAATATATATTATGAATTTAAACCCTTTCACAGATGTGTTTGCAAATATTTTCTCTCTTTCTGTGGCTTGTTTTTTATTATTTTTAAAGTATTTTCTGAGAAGTAGAATTGTTTTAACTCTGATAAAATCTAGTATATCATATTTTGTATGGTTTGTGCTATTTGTATCCTCACTAAAAATCTGCTTTTTTATTGTTGGAATGCTTTCTTTTAATATTTTATAGTTTTAGGGTAGATTTAAAGTTGTAATACAAGGAAATAATACAATTGTAATAAATAAATAATAAATTTAAAATAATAATAAAAAAATAAACTGTGTCTTGCATACTCATACTGTAAAACTATTTGCCCACTCTTGTATGTAGTAGGTCTGTGATCCACTTGTCATTTTTTTAATATAGTGCAAGACAAGGATCAAGATCCTTTTTCTGTTGTTATATCTTTCTGATGGACTGACTTTATCATCATACATCAGGCAGTATTTCTCTATATTGCTACTGTTCCTTTTTTAAGTCCAACATTCTTGGCATTGACATGGCCACTCCAGTTTTCTTGTGGTTATTATTTCCATTACATATCTTTTTTTACCCCTCTATATTAAATCTATTATTTCTTTAAGTGTTCCTATAGAGAACACTGTTGGATTGTATTTTATAATCCTAACAATTTCTGTCTTTTGATTAGAATGTTTCTTCTATTTATGTTTAAAGTTCTTACTGGTAATGTAACATTTATATCTCTAATTTCACTTATTTTTATGTTTTCTTTTTTGGTTTTTGGTCTTCTATTCCTCTTTTAAAATTCTTTTATTAGATATTTTTGAGACTTTTTTAGTGGTTGCTATGGGGACTTAAAGATAAAATTTTAACTTAAAATAATCTGTATTGGATTAATACCACTTAAGTTTCAATAGTATTTCTTAAGTCTGTCAGCTCATTTCTCAACAGAAATTTTCAGCTCAGAATAAATTGGACAAAATAGTCAAAGTGATGAAAACTCAGATCTATAACCAAGATTAGTCTACCCAGCATAGCTACCATTTAGAATTGAAGGACATATAAAGAACTTTCCAGCCAGGAAAAAGCTAAATGAATTCATCCCCACCAAACCAGTATTGCAAGAAATGTTAAAGGAATTTCTTTAAAAGAAAAAAGAAAGGGCCTTAGCTAGTGTGGCTCAGCAGATTGAGGGCTGGCCTGCGAATCAAAGGGTCACTGCTTTGATTTGCAGTCTAGGACACATCCCTGGGTTGTGGGCCTGGTCTCCAGTAGGGGGAATGTGAGAGGCAACCACACATTGATGTTTCTCTCCCTGTTTTCCTCCCTCCCTTCCCTTCTCTAAAAATAAATAAATAAAATCTTTAATAAAAATAAAAATAAAAAATTTAAAAAGGAAAAAATAACATAAATATGAATAATAGCAATTCAATGATTATGTGCCTATCAATAATCACTTAAAATGTAAATCAATTAAATACTTCAATCTCAACACAGGGTAGCTGAATGGTCAAGAAAGCATGACCCATATATATGCTATCTACATCTCAAATCAAATGACATACACAGACTAAAAGTAGAGGGATGGAAAAAATCTTTCATGCAAATGGAAACAAAAAAATCTGATGTAGCAATACTCATACCAGAAAAAAAAATGTTAAAGCAAAGGCTGTAATAAGAGACAAAGAAGGGTATTTCATAATAACATATAGGATTTAATTAATATTTTTAAAACATTTGACCCCAAGGGTATAAAACATACATTCTTATTAACTGCACGTGGAACATCCTTTCAGTTAAACCACCACATTTTAGGCAACAACGGAAGTCTTCAAATCATAACAAACATCTTCTCTGATCAAGATGGGATAAAACTAGAAATCAGTTACAAGGAAAAAATTAAAAAGCACACAAACACGTGAAGGCTGAATAATACACTGCTGAATGATGAGTGGGTTAGCATTGAGATCAAGGAAGAAATCAAAAGATAACTTGAAAAAAAAAATAAAAACACAATGACCCAAAATCTATGGGACAAAGTAAAAGCAGTCTTAAGAGGGAAACTCATAGCAGTATAGGCTTCCTTCAATAAACAAGAAAAGTCTCAAATAGTCTACTTTACATCTAAAGGAACTATGGGAAAAAAAAAACAACAAACAACCCCAAAGTGAGCAACAGAAAAAAAAATAATAAAGATCAGAGAGAAATAAACGATGTAATCTAAAAAATGCAAAACATCAATGAAACCAAGAACTGGTTTTTTGAAAAATTAAATAAGATTGACAAATCTTTAACCACATTCATCAAGGAAAAAAAATGAACCCAAATAAATAAAATCAGAAATGAAAGAGAAATGACAACTGACACCACTGAAATACGGAGGTGTGTAAGAAAATACAGTGAGCAACTATATGCCAACAAAGTGGGCAATCTGGAAGTAATGGATAAATTTCTAAAAATTTATAATGTTCCAGTACTGAATTAAGAAGGAATGAAAAATATGAACAGATATTACTACCAGCAAAACTGAATTGGTAATCAAAAAACTTTCAACAAACAAAAGCTTGGACTGATGGCTTCACCGTTAATTTTACCAAACATTCAAAAAAGAATTAACACATATCTTTTCAAACTATTCCAAAAAGTTCAAGAGGAGGGAATATTCCCAAGTTCATTTTACAAGGCCACCATTACCCTAATCCCAAACCAGACAAAGACATTAAAAAAATTATAGGCCAATAATATCCCTGATGATCATAGATGCAAAAGTCCTCAACAACATATTAGCAAACTAAATGCAGCAATATATTAAAAAGATCATATACCATAATCAAGTGAGATGTATTCTAGCGATGCAGG
>PVKU01015185.1:0-19367 GCA_004027475.1 Anoura caudifer | reverse complement strand
TTCCACTGGCTTCTTCTCTGAGTTCCAATTGTATTTATTTGTGGTCTGATATATATTTTATTTATTCATCTACATGAATCATTTGGTATTTTAAATATGTTTTTTATATTTTCTCCTGTTGAGGTAGTCCTGAAATGTATACATTTTCTTCTATATGTACTTTTGCTGTGTCTCAGATTTAGTTGAGGTTTTTTTTTTTGTATTTCCATGTGTCTCTAATTAGATTCTCTGTTGTTTTGTTAGTATATTTAATTTATTGGTTGTTTTAAAACTGTTGGTTAATTTGCAATTCCTTGTGTTTCTGTTTTATTTTCTTGATACTTGATATCGAGTTTCTTACAATTGGGGTTAGGTAATACAATAGAGATAATTTCATATTTTTGAAATTTATTGGGACTTGCTTTGTTGCCTCATAGAAGATTTGTCTTTGAAAATGTTCCATGTACACAAGAATATGCATAAAATGCTTTTTATCTTTAAATGTTCTATAAAGGTCTTCCATAACAATGTGGTCCAATGTTGCAGATAATATTATTAGTATCATTTTAAATACTTTTTATTCCTCAACTCAACATATATTTTTCATTGATTTTGGAGAGTAATAAAGGAAAAAAAGGAAGTTGTTGAGAGCGAGTGAGAGGGAGAGGAGAGAGTGGGAGAGTGGGGGAGAAAGAGAGAGAGAAACAGAGAGCTAGAGAGAGAGAGAGAGAGGAACAGATCTACTGATATGAGAGAGCAACATTAATCACTTGTCTTTCTTGTGCACCTTGAGTGGGGATCAAACCTGCAACACAAGTATGTGCCCTGAGCACCTGGACTGATAGACTTTTGGTGGAACACTTAAACGAGTTGGGCCACATGACCAAAGGGCCTTCTTAAATAATTAACAGTACAGTATTTAAAAAATAAGGACTCTACTTGCACACCAATAAAAAAGTGAAAATGTAAACAAAAATAAAAATAAAATAACAGTGCTTTAAAAAAAAGCAACTCTTACTACATTTAATGTTAATTGGAAAGAATAGGTGACTTCACTTTGCGTGGTGGGCACAACGCAATATAAATATGCATTATTATACATTATACATGAAATATTTATAATTATAATAACTAATGCCACACCAATACATTTCATTAAAAATGTTGAAAAATGACCTTTTGAGGTAAGTGTAATTTTTATTTTAGTTTTCTTTTTTAAAATTACTTTATTTTCTTTTTGTTGTTGTTCTTGTACAGTTTTCTTTTACTCCCACCCCAGCAGTTTGCCCCAGCGCTCCACTCCCTCCCATTTCCACACCCTAGTTTTTCTCCATGTGTCCTATTTACTTCTTCCTGTAAACCCTTCCCCTTTTCCCCTGAAATTCCCTCCCTTCTCCCCTCTGGCGACAGTCTGTTCTCAATTTCAGTATCTTTCGTTACATTTTACTTGTTTGCTTGATTTGTTGATTAGGTTCCTGTTAAAGGTGAGATCATATGGTATTTGTCTTTCACTGCCTGGCATATTTCACTTAGAATGATGATCTCTACTTCCATCCATGTTGTTGCAAAGGGTAGGAGTTCCTTCTTTCTTTCTGTGGCATAGAATTTCATTGTATAAATGTACCATAGTTTTTTGATGCATTCATTTATTGATGGGCACCTAGGTTGCCTCCAACACTTGGCTATTGTAAATTGTGCTGCTATGAACATAGGGGTGCATAGTTTCTTTTGGACTGGTGTTTCAGGGTTCTTAGCATATAATCCTAGCAGTGGAATTGCTCTGTCAAAAGTTAGATCCATTTTTTTGTTTTCTGAGAAAATTCCATACTGTTTTCCATAGTGGTTGTACCATACCAGTCTGCAATCCCAACAACAGTGCACTAGGGTCCCCTTTTCTCTATAACCTCTCCAACACTTCTTGGTTGTTGCTTTATGATGGCCATTCGGCCCAGTGTGAAGTGGAATCTCATTGTAGTTTTAATTTGCATCTCTGATAGCTAGCGATATTGAGCATCTTTTCATGTGTCTCTGGATCCTCTGTATGTCCTCCTTGGAGAAGTGTCTGTTCAAGATTTTGCTCATTTTTTAATTGGCTTGCTTGTCTTGGGTGGAGTTGTGTAAGTTCCTTATATATTTTGGAGATTAAACCCTTGTCTGAGTTATCAATGAAAATATGTTTTCCAATACATTTGGTTCTCTTTTTATTTTAATACTGTTTTCTTTAGCTGTGCTAAATCTTTTTATTTTGATGAGATCCCATTTGTTTATTCTTTCCTTTATGTCCATTGATTTAGGGGACATATCAGTAAAACAGTAGCAGCATGAAATATGTGAGATTTTCCTGCATATGTCCTCCTCTAGTACTTTAATGGTGTCATGGATTATATTTAAATCTTTTATCCACTTTGAATTTATTTTTGTGTATGGTGTAAGTTGGTGCTCGAGTTTCATATTTTTTGCACATAGCTCTCCAGCTGTCCCAATACCAGTTGTTGAAGAGGTTATTTTTACTCCATTTTAAGTTTTTGCCACCTTTGTCAAATATTAATTGACTGTAGAGACTTGGGTTTATTTCTGGGCTCTCTGTTCTGTTCCACTGGTCCATGTGCCTGTTTTTATGCCAGTACTAGGCTGTTTTGATTACAGTGGCCTTGTAATACAGTTTGGCATCAGGTATTGTGATCCTTCCATGTTTTCTCCTCTTTCTCAAAAATTGCTGCAAATATTTGGGGTCGTTAATGGTTCCATATAAATTTTTGAAGTGTTTGTTCTATGTCTGTGAAATATGCCATTGGTACTTTAAAAGGTGTTTCATTGAATTTGTAAATTGCTTTGGGTAGTATGGACATTTTGATGATGTTGATTCTTGTGATCCATGAGCACGGTGTATGTTTCCATTTGTTTGTGTCTTCCTTGATTTCTTTCTGAAGTGTTGTGTAGTTTTCTGCATACACGTCTTTTACCTCCTTGGTTAGTTTTATTCCTAGGTATTTTATTTTTCTTTTCGCTGTATCGAATGGGATTTTTTTTTTATTTCTGCTTCTGCTGTTTCATCATTGTTACATAAAAATGCCTTTGATTTCTGGATATTGACTTTGTATCTGGCTGTTTGGCCAAATTCATTTATCAGGTGGAGGAGCTTTTTGGCCTAGTCTATAGGATTTTCTTTATACACTATCATGTCATCTGCAAACAATGAGAGTTTTGTTTCCTCCTTTCTGATTTGGATGCATTTTATATCATTTTCTTGTTTAACCACTGTGGCTAAGACTTCTAATACTGTATTGAATAGAAGTGGTGAAAGTGGACATTCTTATCTTGTTCCTGATCTTAGTAGAAAAGATTTTAAGTAATGTCCATTGAGTATGATGTTGGCTGTAGACCTCTCACATATTGCCTTGATTTTGTTGAGGAATGCTCACTCTATTCCCACTTTGCTGAGTTTTTTTTTTCATAATTGGGTGTTGTATCTTATCAAATGCTTTTTCTTCATCTGTTGATATGATCATGTGATTTTTGTATTTGCTTTTGTTTATGTGATGTATTACAATTACTGATTTGTGAATGTTGAACCATCATTGCATCCTAGGCATGAATTCCTCTTGGTCATGGTGTATGATCTTTTTAATGTATTGTTGGATGCAGTTTGCCAATATTTTTTGAGGATTTTAGCATCTGTGTTCATCAGCAATATTGGCCTGAGGTATTTCTTCTTTGTTGTGTCTTTATCTGGTTTTGGGATTAGGATGATGCTGGCTTCATAGAAAGAGTGTGGGAGTCTTCCTTCATTTCGGATTTTTTGGAATAGTCTTTGAAGGATAGGGGTTAGCTCTTCCTTAAATGCTTTGTATAATTCTTCTGTAAAACCATCTGGTCCAGGGCTTTTGTGTGTTGGGAGTTTTTGATTACTGCTTCAATTTCATCTGCTCTTATAGGTCTGTTCAGTCTTTCTACTTCTTCATTCAGTTTTGGCAGATTATATTTTTCTAGAAACATGCCCATTTCAACTAGCTTTTCCAATTTCATGGCATACAGTTCTTTGTAGTAATTTCTTACAATCTTTATATTTCTGTGGTATCAGTTGTAATCTCTCCTCTTTCATTTCCGATTGTGTTTATTTGTATCCTCTCTCTCTTTTTTCTTGATCAGCCTGCTTAAAGGCTTGTCAATTTTCCTTATCATTTCAAAGAACAAGCTCCTGTATTCTTTGATGCTTAGAACTGTGCTTTTAGTCTCTATGTCATTTAATTCTGCTCTGACCTTGGTAATTTTCTTCCTTCTACTTGCTCTGGGCTGTCTTTGTTGTTGTTTGTCAAGTTCTTATAGGTGTAGGCTTAGGTTGTTTGTTTGTAATGTTTCTATCTTTTTTTAGGTAGGCCTGTATCACTATGAACTTCCCTCTAATGACTGCCTCTACTGTGTCCTCTAAGTTTTGGGTTGTTGTGTTTCATCTAGAGTGTTGTTCAATGCCACAGTATCTTTGTTGATATTTTGTTTAGAAGATCTGTTCATTTTTGGCAGTGGGGTGTTAAATTCCCCTACTATAATTGTGTTGCTGTCAATATCTTTCTTGAAGTTCTCTAAGATTTTCTTGATGTATTTAGGTGCTCCTATGTTGGGTGCATATATATTTATGATGTGTATGTCTTCTTGGTGTATTCTTCCCTTGAGTATTATGAAGTGACCTTCTGGATCTCTCCTTATGGCTCTTCTTTTGAAGTCTATTTTGTCTGATATGAGTAATGCTATTCCACCTTTTTCTGTTGTCCATTTGCTTGGAAAATTTGTTTCCAGCCCTTCACTTTGAGTCTGTGTTGGTCTTTTGTCCTGAGGTGTGTCTCCTGTAGGCAGCATATGTGTGGATCATGCTTTCTTATCCATTCAGCTATTCTATGCCTTTTGATTGGAGCATTTAAACCATTTACAATTAAGGTTATTATTGATAGGTACTTATCCATTGCCATTTTTGTTCCTGTGTTCCTCTCCCTCTCTTTCTCCTTTCCTTCCTTTTCTTAAAGCAGACCCTTCAGCATCTCTTCCAGAGGTGGTTTGGTAGAGGTGTATTCTTTTAGACTTCTTTTGTCTGGGAAGCTCTTTATTTGGCTTTCTATCTTGATTGAAAGCCTTGCTGGGTAAAGTAGTCTTGGTTGCAGGCCTTTGGTTCTCATTACTTTTAATATTTCTTGCCATTCTCTTCTGGCTTGCAGTGTCTCCATTGAGAAGTCAGATGCTAACCTAATCAGGGCTCCCTTGTATGTTACTTCCTTTTTCTCCATGCTGCCTTTAAGATTCTCTCTTTGTCTTGGAATTTTGCCATTTTAATTATGATGTGTCTTGAATTGGGCCTCTTTGGGTTCCTTTTGATTGGGATTCTGAGATTCCTGGATTTGTGTGACTTTTTCTCTCATCAAATTAGGGAACTTTTCCATCATTACCTTTTCAAATAAATTTTCTATCCCTTGGTTTTCTTCTTCTCCCTCTGGTATCTCTATTATACGGATATTATTATGTTTCATATTACCTTGTATTTCTATTAATCCTTCTTCATTTATTCTGAGCCTCTTTTCCTTTTCTTGCTCTTTCTGCATTTTTTTTCACTTGGTCCTCCAACTCGCTGATCTGATCTTCTGCTTCAATTCTGCTTTTCATTCCTTCCACTGTGTTCTTCAGTTCAGAAATTGTATTTTTCATTTCCTCTTGGCCCTTGTTGATAGTTTCTATTTCCTTTTTCATGCTGATATAATTTGCAGTGAGTTCATCGTAGCTTCCCTGTAGTTTCTGGTAGTTCATTGAGAGCCATTGAAACTTCCTGACAACCATTGCTTTGAACTCAAAATCTGATAGTTGTGTTGCCTCCATTTCATTTAGCATTCTTTCTTGGGCTTCCTCCTTTTCTTTCATTTGTGGATTGTTTCTTTGTCTTCTCATTGTTTGTGAGGCTCTTCTTGTTAGGCTGTTTCTTTAATTGATTCGTTCTGGTTCCCTGTGTTTATGGTGTGAACTTCTGTGGTAGAATGCCTGTGAGATTCAGTGGTGCTGTCTCCTTCAGTTATACTGGTGTTCATGGCTTCCAGTGTCTCAGGTGTTGAAATGCCCCCTCTTTGGGACCAACTCTGGTCTTTCCATAATTGCAGGGTTTTTTGTTTTGTTTTGTTTTGTTTTTGTCTCACTTGTAGGTGTTTAAAAAGAGAAAAGAGGAGGAAAGAAAAAAGAAAAGAAGAAAAAGGAAATAAAAAATGAAAATAGAATAAAGAAAAGCAGAATGAAAAAGAAAAAAATAAAAAAGAGAAAGGAAGAAGAGATAAGCTTGGAAAGAAAGGAAGAAGGAATAAAATAAGAAAGAAGTAATGAGAAGCAAAAGGAGTTGAGGGGTAAAAGAGATCAAAATAATGAAAAATTAATAATAAAAAAAGAAAAAAACCACCAAAAAATCAAACAAACCAAAAAGCACCAAAACTGCCAGCTCTTGCTGTTATCAGTCTTGCTAAGCTGATTTTTCCGGCCTTGATGACTCCAGTGGCTGAGGGGTGACTCTATTGTTTTTGTCCCTGTTCAGCACTCAGTTCTCTTTGGCCTAGTGTCTTCAGAGCTAGTCCAGGGCCTCTCCACACATTGCCTTGGGTGTGTCCTATGAGGTGGAGGCACCTACTGTGGTCGCGCGTGCAAAAGCGCTAATGGTCCTTCAGCCTTCCATGCACAGGTGCCAACTAACCTGCTAGCAGGAATCAACCCCCACTCAGGGTGCACCCTGGTGTCTAATGTCTCCTAGCAGCCCACTCAGGTCTCCAATGTTGCAAGGGCTCCGAGAGAGCTCCCTGTTGGCACATGCGTGGGGTAGCGTGCTGGTGCCAACAGATTCCCATGCAGCTGTTCCCAATGGCACATAGGCGTAGACAGAAGTGTGAGCTCCAACACTCAGTCCTCCCAGGTCTATGAGATCTTAACTCCTCTCTGTGAGATTTCAATCAACCAGGTTTATCCTGGTGCTGCCGAGACACTGTTTGGCTGATCAGGGAGCGATTGACCCAGCTCCCTCCCTAGAGTCTTATGGCCAAAACTGGCCTGGGATCTCAGCCCCCACCCTGGTCTCCACACTGCTGGATTACTCTCCTTACTGTCTGGTTTTTCAATGTGCACTGCAATTTTTGATCTCCTATTTTCAAATATGCTGTGTTTCTGGTGTCTGCTGTGCTCCACTGTAAATTGACCCATTTTTTTCACCTGTGTGAAGGGGGAAGAGGGATGTGCAACCTCTTACTGCACCACCATCTTCTCTCTCCTATATGCTTCCATTTTTTGTTGTGTTCCTTAGTTTTTTTCTTCAGTATTGTGTAGTTTCTGCGTACAGGTCTTTTTCTTCCTTGATTAGGTTTACTTTTAGGGACTTTATATTTCTTGCTGCTATAGCGCATGAGATTTTTTTTACTGATTTCTCTTTCCCATGTTTCATTGTTGGTGTACAAAAATGTCTTTAATTTCTGAATGTTGAGTTTGTATCCCACTGTTTGCCAAATACACTTACACCATACACAAAAACAAACTCAATATGCATAAAAGATTTAAATATATGTCATCACACCATAAAAGTTCTAGAAGAGAACACAGGCAGGAAAATATCAGATATTCGATGAAACTATTTTCACCAGTATGTCCCTATAGAGCAAGGGAGATAAAGGAAATAATAAACAAAAGGGAAGTAATAAAAATAAAAAGCTTCTTCACAGCTAATGAAAACATCAGCAAAATTCACTGGGTACAAATCATATGGGAAAACATATTTGCCAATGATAGCTCGGACAACATTTTGATCTCCAAATATATAAAAATTCAGATGAGTCCAATCCTGGAAGACCAACAATCCAATTAAACAAATGAGCCAATGACCCGAACAGACACTTCTCCAAGAAGGACATACAGAGGGACCAGAGAGATATGAAAAGATGCTCAGCATTACTAATTCGAAGAGATGCAACTTGAAACCACAATGAGATATCATTTCAAATCTCTCAGAATGCGCATAATAAACAAATCAACAACATGAAATGCTGGCAAAGTTGTGGAGAAAAATAAAACAGCTATTTATAAAAGAATCACACAGCTATTGGCAAGGAAACATTCCAAGAAGTGAGAAGCAGTGCAGTGCAGCTATTCCCCGAGGTGGAAACTGGTGATTCCCATCTCAGCCACCAATCAATAATAAATATCATTGATAGGAATTATAGCACTTATAAAACAGCATGCCTGTGTATAGTTCTAGGTGTTGATTGGCCTCATTCTCAAAAAACATGTGATAAATATGGGTTATTCAAATAATGAAGTAGTGTGTGGGTGTTTCTGTATGTGATATAATATGCTAGTACTTTGCTTTAAGAAGATAGAGCTCCTCCTTTAGTATAGAAAGATGAAACCTAGGAAGTAGTAGCAAAGTGTAAAAACAAATCAGTTAGTCAATATCCAGGTTTCACCCCCTGTGTTCATTGAGTTAAGGAAGGGCTCAAGGTGTAATAGAAATAGTGCGTAACCAATAAAGTTAAGATTCTAGTTTATTTAGCAGTTGCTGAATAGTTTCTAATTGGTGATAGGTAATTCAACAGTGGTATCTTCAGGCAGACTGAAATAAATGTAGATTGAAGAATTACCTAGATAAAGATCTGTGTAAAAGACCTAGCATGGATTAAAAAATTAAAGGTATTAGGTACTTCCTTATTCATTTAACAACAATATACTGTAATATAGTGAGGTTTTCCCTCAAGCTTCAGGTGCCTTTAACAGAGCTAACTAACTACTGGGAAGCCCAATCATGAGACACAGATCCAGGAAAACACTATTGACAAGTATGTCTCTTTTCCTCTTTGCATTGATCAGGGCAGGTTAAAACAGGCTTCTGAAGAGAACTGAAGAATGTTAGACGAGGGCTAGAATGTGGACTACCACCAGATGGCATTAGAGCAGGGAAGTCAGAAAAACCACAATCCTGTCCCAAGTCATAACCACACCTTTGATGTATGTACAGAAAACAAACATATGAATCACACATGCTGATCTTAAGGAAACTAAACAAATGCACGTGGGTTAACCCAAACACCTACTGAGCTTTCTTCTATGTGTATGTGCAGTGCTAGTAACTTATGATGAGCCAAACTTCATTAATTGAAATAGTTTTTATCTTAGAGAAGAAAATGGTGCGTGTGTGTGCATGCATGTGTGTGTGTGTGTGTACAAGAGGGAGAGAGAGAAGAGTAGATAGCTGGCTTACTCTGAGAGTAGGATTGCCACACAGGATACAAAACACTTAATTAAAGTTTGCTAGACTCTATCTTCTCCTGGATTTGTGAGATTGAAGAAGAAGAGAGACTATCTCTCCTTTCCTTCCCTTGTATTGTTTTCTCTGTTTCACTCTTTTTACTCATGCACTTCTGTGGCCAATGGTGGTCTTGGCCTTCCCATTGAGGTGGCAATCTGTGCAGTGTCACAGGAAACACACTCCATTTAGACACACAATTTCCCCTTCTCATCGCAGTGAGGTGTTTATATGCATCCCACAAAAATCCCTCCTAAATATTGTTCTCAGGATCACAGTGAGTTGTCTAGTATGAGAAATAGTCATCTTGAAACATTTCTATATCCATATTGGGAAATTTGATAATCAGTCCTATTTTAGGGGTATAAAAACACAATTGCACTTTTCAGAAACCTTAAATGATTTTACTAAAGGAAATATATTTATTCATACAAGCTGCTGTAAACATTCTTTCTCTTGTATTTCCCTATATTTGTACACATGTGCATACATGTTTATGCACACACAGCAGGTATTACATGTTACAACCGATGAGCACTACACATATTTTATACATATACAATTGATGCAAAATGAAGACAGTTATGGAAACTATTTTCTTATGTCGAAATTCAGACAAAATCTCATCATTTTCTCACTATTCAAAATATATTCTTTCTGTCCTCATGTAGAGGTCATTGTTCCTTGATAGTCAATTTCATGTTCTGTCCTCTCTTGCCCTATTCAGAAATGATCAATTTCCTGCCCCCACTTCAACTTCCCCCAGCAGATGACCCAAGTATCTGCTGATCACACCTTTAGGCAAGAATCTGACCAGGTAAAAAATGAATCCTTGTAAAAGTAGGGGAAAAAAAGAAATCCAACTCTGCTTATATCTCTATTAGTCTGAAGGATAAATGCAGTACTTGAATAGTAGCACTTAATTGTCAGTATCTGGAATGGTTACTTCATTTCAAATTCTCCTTTATTTAAAATAAACCCCTAAGGCTCACATTCCTGCCTTGGACATTTTTAGCAATAAATACTTGCTGTCAATGACAACAATAATAGTTAAATGTTCACTCTGACACATTCCAGCATTTTCTAAACACAGATTACTCTGGATTGAATAAATTAATACCAAAAATGGTTCCAAGAGCTCTGAACACTTCAGTGGGAAAACTGAGTTACCTCATCTCATAAAAATGCCAGAGAAGCCAGCACAGGTCAGCAGCCTCTTAGAACTTCAGGTTGTTCATTGCTGAATGAATTTTCAAGAAGTGTGTTACCAATGATACCTTCTGAAGAGAAAGAAGATCATATAACATGATTGGATATAATTACATATTTTAATATATCCCTCAAACTTATACTTGAGGGAAGAATGAAATTTATTTGAGCCTTATATGCGTTTTTATTTTATTCAATTTTAAACATTTTATTTCTTTATTTTACTGTGATATTATTACAGTTGTCCCAATGTTCCCCTATTGCTCTCCCCTGCTCTGCACATCTGTCACTCCAAGAGTCAATCTGCACCATGTTGTCATCCATGTTCATGGAACATTTATATTTGTTTTTAACTAGACTCTTCCTCTTCTATCTTCCCTTATCGCTCCAGCCTTCCCCTCTTGGTCACTGTCTCTTGTTTCTATGCCTCTGGTTCTATTTGTCTAATTCATTTGTTTTGTTGATTAGGTTCCATTTACAAGTGACATCATATAGCCTTTGTCTTTCACAATCTGGCTTATTTCACTTAGCAAAATGTTCTCCAGTTCAATCCATGGTGTCGCAAAGGGTAGAAGTTCTTTCTTTCTCTCTGCTGTGTACAATTCCATTGCATAAATGTACCACAAATTTTTTAAAATGTACCATTTATTGATGGGCGCTTAGGCAGTTTCCAGCACTTGGTTATTGTAAATAACACTGATATGAATGTTGGAGTACATAGTTTTTTCTCAATTGGTGTTTCAGGATTCTTACAGTAAATTTGCAGCAGTGGAATTTCTGGGTCAAAATGTAGTTCAATCTCTAGTTTTTGAGGAAATTCCAGACTGTTTTCCACAGTGGCTGTCCCAGTCTGCATTTCCACAAACAGGGAACTAGGGTTCCCTTTTCTCTGCAACCCTGCCAACACTTGTTTGTTGATTTGTTAATGATGGTCATTCTGACTGGTGTGAAGTGATATCTCACTGTGGCTTTAATTTGCATCTCTCTGGTGGCTATTGGCACTGAGCACCTATTCACATGTCTCTGTGCCCTCTGTATATCCTCCTTGGAGAAGTGTCTGTTCAAGTCTTTTGCCCATTTTTTAAATTGGACTGTTCCTATTCCTGGCATTCAGTTATGTGAGTTCTTTACATATTTTGGAGAGCAAACACTTGTCTGAGTCATTGTTGACAAATATGCTTTTCCATACATCTGGCTCCTTTTCATTTTGATGATAATTTCTTTAGCCATGGAGAAGCTGTTTAATTTGATATATTCCAGTTGTTTATCTTCAATTCATTTTCCATACCTAATTTGATGCATTGGTGAAAATACTGCTGGAAGGATATCTGAAATTTTGCTATGTATGTTTTTCTCTAAGAGTTTTATGATATTGTGACTTATGTTTAAGTCTTTTATCCATATTCAGTTTATTTTGGTGTATGGTGTAAGTGGGTGCTCTAGTTGTATTTGTTTCCTTACACCTGAGTGGGAGCAAATAGTGCCCCCCTCCTTCCTCTTTCCACTTCCAGCTGCTGAGCCAGGAAAGACCCTCCACAGCATGCCACAATTCCCCTTTTGAAAAATATCTCTTTGAAGATAGCGGAAAGTGGGGGAAGAATTGATAAGGTTTAGGATAGAACAGAGGTGAAGAAAGGGAGAGAACAAAATTTAAAATGCAAGTAAAACTGGAAAGGGCTATGGACACAATAGGGTAAGAAAGGGAAGAGTATATTATGAGGTATGAAGTTTGAAAATTGAGAAGGTACTGGACCAGTGAGAGCAAAAGTTCAGAAAAACCATAGCAGGGTCAATAGCAATGACAGCTGAATGAAGTTTAATAAAGTTGGAACAGGAATTAGAACATTGCAGAAAGGAAAAGTGAATATGAAATATCTACAGTAAATAAATATGATATTGAGAGAATGGCAGAGGCAAACTAATAGGAGTAAGAAGTAAAACCCAGGCTGGGCGTTGGAGGGAGAATGAAAACAATGAAATAAAATTCCTCACTCAACTGATGAGGGGTAGGGGGAAGGCAAAATGGAGTAAGACCGGGGGAGAGAATTCTATGGGATTTCAAGTACAAACAAATAGTGAACAAATAGCATTTCCTTTGGAGAAGCACAGAAATAACTGGTATTTTACAGAATTGGCCACTGCTTATAGAGGCTGGAAAAGAAGTCTTATCAGAGGGGGAAAAAGAATGTGAGCTGACTTAAGAAAGAAGAGCACTTATGTGAGATTAGATGGAAGTGAAATAGTGAGAGTCAGGGATAGAAACATGTCATAGTGTGAGAGAATATACAGTTCACAACAGTACTAAAGCTCAGGATGTTGGCTAAATGGAGGAAGACCAGGCAAGGATGCTGCATGGCATTTGGAATAACAATAATGTGATGAAAAATATATAACCTGAATAAATAGAATTAAAAGTAAAAAAAAAAAAACAAGAGTAGTTCAATATTTGGAACACAAGTGCAGTGATAGAAGAATAATTAAAATGCAACATGAAAGGGAGAATAAAAAATAAATGATAAAAACAATCTAAAAGTACCTAAATAAAAGAAGGAAAGAAATTAAAAAAATAAAACATTGATGTTCTGATGAAGAGCAAAGTGAAAATTTGTCTCAGCTGTTGGTGATCACCTTCTGACTTCTTTCTGGATCTGTCTCTGGTTTTCTCTAAGCTCCAGGTCTTATTGTCTTACTCTTCCGGGATGAGGGGTGGAGCATCTTGCTGATTGTTAAGCCTGCCTAGCTGGTTTTAGAGATTTTCTAGGTTCCTGTAGGCAGAGGGAAGAGGGCTGGGCTCCATATTTTCCTTTCCTGTGGTTCCACAAGGAAGGGGGCTCAGTCTGCGCTACAGTAATGAAAAGTGCAGAGTTTCCATCTCATGCCCTCAGAGCCCTATGTGGCAGCACTCTCCACTCTGTGCACATGTGCCAGTCTGGTGCGGATAAGCCACCTGGGTTTTCACCCCTTTCATCAGTCCATGAGTTGCGCTGAGTGGGAACGAACCCTGCCCCCACTCATCCCTCTTCACTGGCCCAGCCACTGAGCCCACGAGGTTGCTGTGCACTCGAGGTCACTGTGCATGTAAGGTCTTTGGGTGCCGCCTGCTGTTCCTCACACACACAGGGCTTTCCACACAGACGAGCTCTCTGAACAGTCCAGAGTCTATCTGGGTCACTGCCAGTCATGGCCCACCTGCACTCCCAGCTCCAAGTGTCACTCGGCTCCCCATTTTCTCTGATATTGTCCCAGCCAGCAGCTATTGCCCCAGCCATCCACCACTGTCCCAGCTCTGGTTCCCCGCCAGCTGTGTATCACATGATACCTTCTCTTCCCCCCAGCACATTTATGCGTTCAGGTCTCTCCTGGTGTGGGTCTGGAACTTCCCTGCCCTGGGAGGGAGGGAGAAGCTAGGCCACTATCACTGACCTGGCTCTCTTTCAATATTGTCCCTGCTGCAGGCTTGGTCTCTGGCACCAGGCATGGAGACCTTCCCCATGGGCCTATAAAACCTCCTTACCACCCATTTTCAAGCGTGCTCTGCACAATCTGGCTTCCAAAATTCATGTCAGCTGAGATTCTGTTGGCTGTTCACTTTGCTTGTCATAAGATTCACTTTGCATGTTGCAGCTGGGTGCCAAGCAGTAGGCTCAGCTCCCACTTATATCCCTACCATCTTCTCTCTCCATAAGTAATCAATTTCTAGACACAAGCAAATGACTGGCAAATACTCAGTGAGACCTTCTGACTTCCCCAAATTAATGATTCAGCCTCTAGTTCCTATTCTGACTTTTCTATGTTAAACTATTTAAAATCATGCTTCTGATTGTCAAAGCAGTTAGGTTTCCCTTTTTCAATTAAAAAAAAAACAGCAAAAACAAAAGAAAACAAGGAAACCAAGTGAACTTCGTTGTTGAAATGATTGCTACTGGAATGACCATGAACTATTTTCCTATAATGACACTCTAAGTGTAGAGAAAGTGACTGTGTGTGTTTGAGTTGGTCTGCATGTATTAAGAGAGCATTTGAACCAGACAATTCAGTAAAATGATCCGTATTCTTTCTCAGTGTCTTCCTGTGGGAATATTTCTCTATTTCTACATGGAAAATTTATTTTAACAGTATGTTGTCAAAGAAAAACAGATTCTTCCTCAGAGGTGTATCGATAATGACTGTGCTTTAGGATAAAACTTCTGGCTCAGTAAGTACTGACTTTGACGATTAGTAGTCCAAATGGGATTCCAAAGTAGAAAGAAAACTGATTTCATTATATTGTTTCTGAAATGTATGGGTAGAAGACGACCCATAATTGGTTTTGCTATTTTCAACTGCCAACTGCACATCACAGGCTGATTCATGAATGCTAATTCTAAGCTGTAAAAATTTAGTCATTGTCACTTCTCTCCTCTCCCTGCCTTCTCATACACAAATAGCTATTAAATCTCTCCATACTACATACACCCTTTTCATTCTCAAATTCTCCCCTTCTTTCCATCTACACTGACTCTAACTTATTAGTCTCTGTTTTACTTTAGCAGTCTAATTTGTCTTTCTCTCTGTGGTCTCTGTTCCATTGAGAACGTCCTTTACCAAGCTGACTAGATGCTGTTTCCACAACAGTAATTTGTTTCATTATCCCCTATGTGGAAATGCTTAGATGGTTCTTATCACCCAAAGAAATGATATAGTTTAAAGAGCTCTTGGTTGCAATGCCTGGCTGATTTCCAGCCTCAGTTCTTCTGGTTCTCACAGGATAGTCTTTGTTCCAACAAGGCAAGATGATTTGAAAGACTCAAATGTCCCTAAGCTTTTATGCTTCTGTTTCTTTACATTTAGGGCTCTGCAGTTTCCTTCAGCTCCTACTATATACCTCATATTTCAAGAACTCTTTGGAACGAGGGCTCTTCCTGCAAATGGATGTTTTCCTCTGTGCTGCAGAACAATTTGCACTTATTATTAGGAGACAACACATTTAGTCAGTTGAGGCAGGATGAAACTTTCACATGTGAACAGATAGAAGCTAGAATAGAGTATAATACCTAGCACTTTCTCAATAAATACTCTTTGAAATAATAAATACATAAATATCACAGAGCTTCCTTTCCCTGTTTCTCCCCTCTCCCAATTCAAATGCTGATATAAGATAGGTGAACAATACACACAAATCGTCAATGGTGTGTATCTAGGGCTTTGTACTTCGGTTACAACATGACATGTGAAATTTCCTCATTCAGGCTCTGGAGTTGATCTTTCATACAATTTCTTCAAAGTACTTTACTAACACTCACAACTGCATAAATTTGTCTATTTATGTCACTAGTAGAAAGCCTTCCATAGAATTTCACTAAATATGAAATAATTAAATTATCAAATATAAAATTCTCCACCAAGCATTCAAAACATTTCAAATTCTTTAATATTTGCTTCATATTTTTAAAGGACAATATTTTTTACAGATAAGGTAAATTCCTCTTTAGACTCATACACTGTGTCATTCTTCTCCCCCACTCCTTTCATGAAGTGGACACCAGCCAGCAGTGTCAGTGTCATTATGGATGAATTAAAACACACACAGACTACCGAGTCTGGTGGCAAGTAAGGATAACTGACAGGCTTTTTTCTCTCAAGAGGAGCCAATACCAAGCCCTCCACCATCACAGGTCTTTATTCTAATAATCATTCCCTTACATTCCAAGTTCATTCTTCCTATCCTGGTTACAAGAAAGGAGCCAATGCCCCAAATTACATCACAGAAGAAGGGCACTGGCAAATGAATAGGCAGGCAGTTACACTGGGCCTGCAGGCACTTGCAGAGTGAGGGGGTTTTAGGCAAAGAGCAAATCTTAAAAACAGCCCAAGTGTATTGCAAATCTGATTACCCATGAAAGAACCTATCTGTGGGTCCTGTTCATCTCCTAGTGGGAGCTGGGCCCACGCCACGTAGAAGGTTCTGCCACACTTTTCCATATCTCATATCCCAGCGCTGGTCAGAAGCAACCTGTATCTGGAATTCAATCCATTTTTAAAATTTTACACACACACACAATATTTCCAAGAATGGTGCCTAATATTACTTTAAGATATTAGCATTTTGACTGTAAGTGAGTTTTAAATTTATATAAATATTATCAGTATGGACACATCATGCTGCACTCCAAATATGTTTTAATATCTTGCTCTATGTAATCATTAACTTTTCCAATTGTCTGTTATTTTACTACTATATTTATTATATTTAATATATAGTGTAATATTAAGTATATGATGTACAATATTATATTATATTATATATTCAATATATTAAATATATTATTTTAAACAATGTTATATTTAGTTATATTTAATTCATTTTTAAATAACATTTAGGATATATTTACACAATCCTATGTACACATTCTTCTTGCTGATTCATGTTCTATTTCAGTCAATATTAAAATTTGTTCTTCAAATTTACATCCCCAACCCAATATCTAAACATTATTATATACAATGTAAATATATTTTCCTAATTGACCCTATTTTCTTTAAATTTGCTTACAATATTTTTATGTGTTTATTCAGTTTATAGGGGTGACATTCATTAATAAGATTATATAGGTTTTAAGTGTACATTTCTATAATACAGGATCTGTACATATTGCATTGTGTGTCTACCACCTGAAGTCAAAATCCGTGGTGGATTTTGTGTTTATAAAGAACTGTATTTTCATGAAGTCAGATTGTACTACCTTTTTCTCTATGATTTGGGATTTTTTTACCTCCTTCTTGAAGAATGTGTTTTTCCCTGATGCCATAAATATATTCTCCTTCATTCCTTCTAATAATTTTGATGATTCCTCTTCCATATTTTAATTTTAAATCTAGCTTTATTTATTTATTTTGATTGCTCTATGGGTTGGTGAAAATTTCATTTAGAAATGTAATGTTATACCTCTAACACAGCTATATATGGGTGGGGTTCTTAAATCCTCAAATTCTCATTAGAACACCCCTTCTTCATTTAAATTGTTAAATAAACTTTTTCATTGAACATATAGTATATGTTCCAAAAGGTATGTAATATTAAGGGTACAGATTGATACACTTTTACTGCCACTTTGATCCAGAAATAGAATAATATAGTAATACAAAAGACCTCCACAAACCCTAAGTGATTATCCTCAAATGTAACTTTTTATCTTATTACACTAACCATATATATAATCACAATTCATAAAAAATGAGCTAAACTCAGATATTATAAATGATTTCAGATTGCATAAAATAAAACAACCCAAAATGATTAACTGTGTACTCCTAAAGTTATATATATTTAAAGTAATATATCATTTTATGAATTTAATAAAAAAGATAAATCAAGTATATTTTAATAAAAATGAAGCTAAGTTAATATTAACATAAGAAATATAAATTAATGAAACAAGTAGATAAATTATTAGAAGAATGGATTTGTTCTGCATGTATTTTTAAAATAATGTGAATAGTGTTATGCAAAATTATTTGTCTATGCCTGACTTCTTTTGTTCATAGTGTTGGATATAGCAATTGTTCAAATATTTCACTAGTTTATATTAGCGAACTCTATGAATATACCCAAATGTTTTTATCCACCCTGGTGTTGATAAACATTAGTGTTGTTTCCACTTTGTATTTACATAAACGTTGCAGTTATGAGTATTTGCATACATGTGTATCTTTTCACGAATATATGCGCATCATTCCATTGAGTGCATGCCTGGCAATGGAACTGCTGGGTCAGGCAGTATTGTTTAGCTTTAGTGGATAATGTAAATGGATTTCTAAATGACTACCTGTTTACACTTCTACTGGCAGTATATGAAAATTTTAGTTTTATAAGGTTATTATTGTTTTGCTTTTTGCTTTCTGTCATTGACCTTCTGATAGTGGCATCAGACTGTACTATAATTTTCATTTCTATGATAACTAATCATTTACACATTTGCTAAAATGTGATAATTCAAGTCCATAGGTTGTGCATATAAGTTCTTCGGCTTCCCCTTTACCTTTACTATACGTAACCCCTCCCGGTCTAATTTGTACTTACCATTTATGCATCTTATTTCCCGTGATTTTATCCCCATTATGCCCCCCAACTGCCCCCTAATGATAACCCACAATATAATATCCATTTCTTTGAATCTATTCTTGTTCTAGCTGTTTCCTTAGTTTGTTGTTGTTGTTGTTGTTTGGTTGTTGCTAGTTGTGAGTTTATCATTTTAGTGTGGATATTTTTGACATGCTACTTTTTCTTCAATAAGTCCCTTTAACATTTCATATAATAATGTTGGTGATGATGGACTACATTTACTTGACCTTGTCTGGGAAATGCTTTATCTGCTCTTCCTTTCACAGTGATAGCTATGCTGGATAGAGTAATCTACCTTGAAGGTCATTGACTTTCATGACTTTAAATACTTCTTTCCAGCCCTTTCTTGTCCATATGATTTCTTTTGAGAAGTCAGCTGATAGTTTTATTGGAACTCCTTCATAGGTAACTATCTCCTTTTCTATGGCTGCTTTTAACATTCTCTCCTTATTTTTTGATCTTGGTTCATGCAATCATGATGTGCCTTAGTGTGTGCTTCCTTGGGTCCACATTCCTTGGGACTCTCTGAGCTTCCTGGACTTCCTGGAAGTGTATTTCATTTACCAGATTAGTAGAGTCCTCCTTTATGTTTTCAGATAACTGTTCAATGTCTTGCTCTTCTCCTTCTGTTACCCCTATGATTCAGATGTTGAAATGTTTAAAATTCTCCCAGAGTTTCCAAAGGCTCATTTCATTTCTTTGAATTCTTGTTTCTTCATTCTGTTCAGGCTGAATGTTAATTTCTTCCTCTTATTCCAAATTATTGATTTGAGTTAC
>PVKU01015184.1:0-19377 GCA_004027475.1 Anoura caudifer | reverse complement strand
CTATCAGAAGCACAGTTCAAAGCACTGGTGATTAGGAAGCTCACAGAATTGGTTGATTTTGGTCCCAAATTAGAGGAACAAATGGAGGCTACAATAAGTGAAATGAAGAAAAATGCACAGGGAACCAATAGTGATGGGAGAAAAACTGGGACTCAAATCAATGGAGTGGACCAGAAGGAAGAAAGAAACAACCAAATGGAAAACAAGGAAGAAACAAGAATTCAAAAAAATGAGGAGACGCTTAGGAACCTCTAGGACATCTTTAAAAGTCCCAATATCCAAATTATAGGGGGACCAGAAGGGGAAGAGGAAGAGCAACAAGTGGAAAAGTTATTTGAACAAATAATAAAGGACAACTTTCCCAATCTGGCAAAGCAAATAGACTTCCAGGAAGTCCAGGAAGCTCAGAGAGTCCCAAAGAAGTTGGACCCAAGGAGGAACACACCAAGGCACATCAGAATTACATTAGCCAAGATTAAAGTGAAGGAGAGAATTCTAGAAGCAGCAAGGGATAAGGGCACAGTCACCTACAAAGGAGTTCCCATCAGACTGTCAGCTGATTTCTCAAAAGAGACCTTCCAGGCAAGAAGGGGCTAGAAAGAAGTATTCCAAGTCATGAAAGGCAAGGACCAACATCCAAGATTGCTCTACCCAGGAAAGCTGTCATTTAGAATGGAAGGGAAGATAAAGTGCTTCTCAGATAAGGTCAACTTAAAGGAGTTCATCATCACTAAGCCCTTATTATATGAAATGTTAAAGGGACTTATCTAAGAAAAAGAAGATAAAAAATAGGACAGTAAAAAGACAGCAAACTCACAGATATTAACAACCACACCTAAAACAAAAGCAAACTAAGCAAACAGCTAGAATAGGAACAGAAACACAGAAATGAAGGTCACATGGAGGGTTAGCAACCGGGGAGTGGGAGGAGGAGAGAGAGAGAAAAGGTACATAGAACAAGTAGCATAGATGGTGGCTAGAAAATAGACACAGGGAAGGCAAGAATAGTGTGGGAAAAGTAGAACCTAAAAACTTATGAAACATGGACATGAACTAAAGCGGGGAATGTGGATGGGAGGGGGTGTAAAGGGCGGAGGGGAATGATGGGGGAGAAATGGGACAACTGTAACAGCATAATGAATAAAATATAATTTGAAAAAAAAAAGAAAACTTCTGACTGAAAAACCTGTGGGGGTTGTGGCAGAGGGAGAAACTAGCGGCCTCACAAGAGAGTCCCTTGGAAAGAACCACAGGGTCCTAGAATGTACACAAAACCACCCATCTGAAAATCAGCACCAGAAGGGCCCAATTTGCTCGTGGATAGCGGAAGAAGTGACTGAAAGCTGCCTGAGAGCTGAGCAAGCGGTATTGTTCCCCTCTCAGACTCCTCCCCCACAAACAGCACCACAATGAAGCAACATGGGTTGCCCTGCCCTGGCAAATACCTAACACTCTAACCCTAACTACAAAACAGGTGGGCCAAGACAAAAAAAAAAAAAAAAAAAAAAAAAAAAAAAAAAAAAAAAAAAAAAAAAAAAAAAAAAAAAAAAAAAAAAAAAAAAAAAAAATGGTCTAAATGAAAGAACAGATCAAAGCTCCAGAAAAAATACAACTAAGCAATGAAGAGATAGCCAACCTATCAGATGCAGAGTTCAAAACACTGGTAATCAGGAGGCTCACAGAATTGGCTAAGTATGGTCAAAAAATAGAGGGAAATGTGAAGGCTATGAAAAGTGAAATAAAGGAAAATGCACAGGGAACCAAGAGTGAAAGAAGGAAACTGGGACTCAAATCAACAGTTTGGAGCAGAAGGAAGAAATAAACATTCAACCAGAACATAATGAAGAAAGCCCTGGCTGGTGTAGCTCAGTGGATGGAGCACAGGCCTGTGAACCAAAGGATTGCAGTTCGATTCCCAGTCAGGGAACATGCCTGGGTTGCAGGCCAGTTCCCAGCAAGGGACACACGAGACGCAACCATACATTGATATCTCTCTCCCTCTCTCTCTCTCATTCCGTTCCCCTCTCAAGATAAATAAATAAAATAAATTCTAAAAAAAAAGAACATAATGAAGAAAAAGAATTCAAAAAAATGACAGGTTTGGTTACCTCCGAAACAACTTTAAACATTCCAACATCAGAATCATAAGGTGCTAGAAGTAGAAGAGGAAGAGCAAGAGATTGCAAACTTATTTTAAAACATAACGAAAGGGAACTTCCCCAACCTGGTAAAGGAAATAGACTTCCAGGAAGTCCAGGAAGCTCAGAGAGTCCCCAAGAAGTTGGACCCAAGGAGGAACATACCAAGGCACATCATAATTACATTACCCAAGATGAAAGATAAGGAGAGAATCTTAAAAGCAGCAAGAGAAAAAGAGACAGTAACCTACAAAGGAATTCCCATAAGACTCTCTGCTGATTTCTCAAAAGAAACCTTACAGGCAAGAAGAAGCTAGAAAGAAGTATTCCAAGTCATGAAAGGCAAGGACCTACATCCAAGATTGCTCTATCCAGTGAATCTGTCATTTAGAATGGAAGGGAAGATAAAGTGCTTCCCAGATAAAGTCAAGTTAAAGGAGTTAATCATCACCCAGCCCTTATTATATGAAAAGTTAAAGGGACTTATCTTAGAAATAGAAGATCAAAAACTCTGAACAGAAATATGACAACAAACTCACAACTATCAACAACCAAACCTAAGAAAACAAAAACAAACTAAGCAAACAGCTAGAACAGGACACAGAAATGGAGATCGCATGGAGAGTTATCAGCATGGAGGTGGTGGGAGAAGAATAGGGGAAAAGGTACAGAGAATAAGAAGCATAAATGGTAGGTAGAAAATAGACAGGGGGAGGTTAAGTAAGAATAGTATAGGAAATGTAGAAGCCCAAGAACATATATGTATGACCCATGGACATGAACTAAGGGGGTGAGCGAAGGAAGGTAGGTGGGAGAGGGGTTTCAGGATGGAGGGGAATAAAGGGGAGAAATATATGGGACAACTGTAATAGCATAATCATAAAATATATTTCAACTAAAGAAATAAATAAATAACAGTCCATATTCTTATAATAGACATACCTAAAACAATAGTTTACTAGTTGATTGATTGATTGATTGATTGAAAAAATACAGGAACATACAAAGAAAAAAACAAAATAAGTTGGTTTAGGCATATTAATATTACATAAAATCAGATTTGAAAGAAAAAACACTTTATTTGATAAGAAGTAAAATTAGCCAAGAAGACATGTTATATACTATTTTATTACCAATTAACTTATTTTAAGACTATGCAGAGGCAAAACCTGACAAGTAAGGAGAACATGGAAAATCTACTTCCACAAGATCTATCAAATAACAAAAACATCACTAGAAGTTTTAAACACCATAGTAAGGAAGGTTTGACCTATTGGCCATCTATAAAACACGGAATACATTTTGGAGATCAAATCCTTTTCTGAGGTATCATTTGCAAATGTATTTTCCCACACAGTTGGCTCCCTTTTCATTTTGCTCTTATTTTCTTTAGCCATGCAGAAGCTTTATATTTTGATGAAGGCCCATTTGTTTGTTCTTTCCTTTATGTCCCTTGCTCTAGGGAATATATTGGTGAAAATATTGCTGCACGGAATATATGAGATTTTTCTGCCTATGTTCTCCTGTATGACATCTATGGTGTCATGAAGATGAATACCACATGATCTCACCTGTAAGCAGAACCTAATCAACAAAACAAACAAGCAAAATATGACCAGAGACATTGAAATAAAGAACAAACGGACAGTAATCAGAGAGGATTGGGGAGGAGGATAATGGAGGAGAAGAATAATGGGGGAAAATAGAGGTAAGGTCATCAAGGAACACATATGATGGACACATGGACAAAGCCAAAGGGGGTAGGATCAAGGGTGGGAGGTGGGGATGTGTGGGGCGGGGGAGTTGTGGGAGGAAAATGGAGACAAATGTACTTGAACAACAACAACAAAAAAAGCATAACATACAATAATTTGAAAATATACACTCTTTTCATACATGGAAGATGTATTTAAAGTGACTTACTTAGTCCTTGGCCATAAAGTAATTCTCACCAAATCAAAAGATTCTAAATATAAAAGATCATATTCTCTAAAGAAATCAAGTTAGAAATCAATAAAACATGTTGAAATTTTTAGTTATTTTAAAGTGCATTACTAAATAACTGGGTCAAAAGTCATAATAGAAATTTGAAAATACTCAGGAATTAAACAATCGTGAAAAATACATATCAAAATTACAAAATAGGGTTCTCTGTCCAGACCACCACTTTAGGCCATCCCCAGCTGTTGGAAGTATTGGTAACTGACAGCTGACTCATCCTTAGCTTTCTGCCTAAGATCTTGCCCCTTTCTAAGAACAGTCCACATCCAATAGTTAGTTGATACAACTAACCGATTTCAGATAATTATAAAATACCAACAAATTCAGAATCTACTGGGAAATTTAGCAGCCCTGCAAGACTTGGCTACATCCAGAAGTTCCTTTGTGACTATAAACAAGAAGATAGTTTAAATTCAACCAATACGGGGAAATGAATTCCATTATCAATACATTACCCATGTTGTACTTATTTGATCATAATTTTTTACTGCTTTCATTGTTCCTGATTAGTTAAAAATTAGTTATGTTAGTTTTATCATTATTAATTTAGTTTTGGTGTACCTTTTGGGTTAATAGACTTAAGACTGAGGTGATGCACATTTATATCAATACTATCTGGGCTATAATTATCCAGTACTTAGAATGCAAACATGTATGTGTTGCACTCCAACTATGAATTATTCATATCTCTACTACTACTAAAGATATATACAATCTCTTAAAAAAGATACTTATAGGTGATCCTTATTATCACTGAGCTTTTCTCACTGGAAAATGAAAAAAAGAGCCTTTTGAAAGAGTAATAAGGAAAAGCATGCAAGAATAAACAGCCATAAAACAAGAGAAAGATTATAGACTGAGGAACAAAAAGAAAAGTCATGGGAGTGAATACAGTATCATAAAAAAATGGAGAGAAGGAAGGTCCAAGATAGCAGAGGAGTGAGTGAAAGTTACACTAACCTCCTCCCAGGAACAATCTGGAATTACAACTAAATTGAAGAGAAATCACTCAGAACAACTGAACAATAGTGAGAGAGAAGCCTTATAACCACAGACAGAGTGAAGAATCAGTTTCAGCAGAACATAACTGGTAGGGAGTGCAGTGGATACATGAGACAGCTGGCTAGGTGCCCAGCAGCAGCAGCTGAAGCACCAGAGGGATAGTTAAGTGGCTGGTTGGATCCACCTGAGAAGTGTGGGGTCTAAACCCTAAGCTGGGATCACCAGCCTAGAGCATCAGAGCCCACAAAGTATACAGAATAACATCCAGCTACGAAAAACTGCCAGGTTGCTCTCTGCCAGAGATGGACGGCTGGAGCTGCAAAGAGCCATTTGGAAGCCAACGCAAAAAATTTCATTTGCAGCCACTTACACTGGGTGCCAGCAAAGGGGTTGGGAGGGCAGGTAGAGCAGACTAGAGTGGCTTGAGGAAAGACTGGGGATGGAGGTTTTGGGGAAACAACTGAGAGAGTAGCTGCTGGGATCGTGGTGCTGAGTCACCCTCCATACTGCAGCAGCCATCCTGCTCAGGCAGACCACTCCCCTCTGAGTGGCAGCAGCCTGAGGGGAAACAATACTGCCAACACCAGGAGGATTCTACCCAGGCCTATTAGGGTGCTTAAGCCTGACTGCAGAGTGACTAGATTAACAACCAAAGGAATCACCGACAGACAGTAGATCCTGGAAGTCTCGAACAGGCAGCTTAAGGTCAGATAGGGTCACCATCTGACATCACCAGAGGCACATCCAGAAAGAAAAAACAGTAATAAATACTAGAAGCTACCAAAATGAAATCCACCAAGGTCCTCTCTATGATTTGCAATATTTTCTTTCCTGCACAGCTATTTAACTTTCATTTCTTGTCCTTCATGTTTGTGTATATTAAATCAATAGATTTTATACTATAGTTTATTTCAATTCATATATTTTGCCCCTACTTTCTCTTGCCCCATTTTATCTTCTTCTTTCCTCTCATTATTTTTATTTTAAATTTTGTTTTCTCTCTTGCTATAACTTCTTTTCATTCCACACTGTTACTATTTCTCCCCCATAAAAGCTTACAAAATCAATTTTCTGGTCAATGGTCATCTCACATTCTTTTTCCTGCTCTGCAAATACCTTTGTTCTTTCTCCATCTTCAGTAATCTTTGTTCATTGGTTGTAGATAAGGTAGTTGTTGTTGCATTTTTTCAATTTTATCTCTAGATCTTCACTAATTTTGCATTTCAAACCTTGAATTTTACCATTCCCCTCTCCTACTCTTTTTTATCTCAAATTTTAATTTTTACCTGTCTCAGCTTTTTTCCTTTTTTTTCTTTCATCCTGCCCCTATTTTTTCCTTCTTTTTCTTTTTTCTTTTCATCTCATATTTTAATTTTTCCCCATTTTAGCCTGGTTTTCACTCCTCACTCTTAATATTACCTCTCCCTCTTTCATCTCAAAATCAATTCCCTTCCCTGTATACATCTCTTAAGCTTCTCTTTCTTTTTTCCCTATTATTCCCATCACACTTATATTAATTTTAGCTCATTTGTTGTTCATAGTGCTGTGGTTGATCTTACTCTCTAATTTGGGTCCCATTTTTATTATTTATTTACTTTTCTTTACATTTTTTCTCACTCTCACTTTGTTTAAATTTCTGTTTGAAACTAATACTGCATGTTCCCCTTCAATTACACAATTCCACCTTCCTCATTCCCTTTTTTTAAATTTATTTTTATTTTTTGACACAGGGGAAGGGAGGGAGAAAGAGAAAGTGAAAAACATTAATATGTGGTTGCCTTTTACATGCCCACTACTGGGGACCTAACCTGCAACCCAGGCATGTGCCCTGATTGGGAACTGACCCAGTGAACCTTTAGTTTGCAGACTGGCATTCAATCCACTGAGCCACGCCAGCCAAAATTTCATTCTCTTTTTTATTGATGATGTAAATTTTATTTTCTCTCTTTGCATTGCTCTGATTCCCAGCTCTTATTAGTACTCCTCTCAGTACCCTCTCAATATCATTTTTACTTCACTAAATCATCGCATATTTTCTCTCCTTTCTTATAATAGTCCTAATCTCTTTACATGCTTATTAATACTGGTTCATTTGCTGTTGATACTGGGATTGTTGGTGGGTGTTATATTTGCGGGTGTAGGTTTATTTCCTGGACTTTATAGTTTCTTTTTGTCAGGGCCTACACAATAGCATAGAGATTATGGTGGGTAGAGTGACTATCAGTCAACCAGCTGGAGGGAAGGATGCACCAAAGAATGATCCAGCAACAATCAAAACTCAAATACATCAGAGAGCCAACATAAATGGCATAAAGGGCATCCCAAGTGCGTTAAGTACAGGTAAACAAGGAGACTCTACCCTGAATCTCACATGTCTCCTACCCTAGAAATTCACATCACAGAGACAGGGAGTCAAAGCAGATCAATTCAAGAAGCAGATGCAAACAAGAAGAATCTCCCCAAAAAATGGGAAGACAAAGAAACAACCCTCCACCAAAAGGAAAGGAGGAATCTGCAGAAAGAATACTAAATGAAATAGAGGCAATTGAACTATCAGATACTGAGTTCAAAACAATGGTTACAAGGAAGAGCAATGAGCTCAGTGAGAATTGCCAAAAACTACAGGAAAGCTACTAGAAACTTACTGCAAACTACATCAGTGTGAAAAAAAACAGAAACTATCAACAAGAGCCAGGAGCATATGAAGAATGTAATTTCTGAATTGAAGAACACAGTAAAGGAATCAAAAGCAGGCTAGATGAAACAGAGGATCAAATCACCGCTGGAGGACAGTTGGAAGAAAATTTCCAGAAAGTGCAAAAAAGGGAAAAAAGACTCAAAAACAATGAAGACAGGTTAAGGAAACTTCAGGACAACATGGAATGTAATAATATACATACAATATAAGGGATACCAGAAGGAGAGGAAGAGGACCAAGGGATAGGAAACCTGTTTGAAAAAGTACTTATGGGAAACTTCCCTAATTTGATGAGAGAAAAAGTCACAAAATTCTAAGAAGCACAAAGGGTCCTAAACAAGATGAAGCAAAGAGGCCCCACCAAGACACATCATAACTAAAATGGCAAAATTCAGAGACAGAGAGTCTTAAGGAAGCAAGGGAGAAACAGGAAGTAACATACAAGGGAGCCCCGATAAAGCTAGCAGCTCACGTCTCAAGGGAAATGCTCCAAGCCAGAAGAGAAGGAAAGAAATAGTACAAGCAATGAAAACCAGAGGCCTGCAACCAAGACTACTCTATCCAACAAGGCTCTCAATTAAAATGGAAGGCGAAATAAGGAGTTTCCCAGACAAAAGACGCCTCAAAGAATATACTTCCTCCAAACCAGCTCTGCAAGAGATGCTAAAGGGACCACTTAAGAAGATGAAGAAAAACAGTGAGAGAGAGAGGAACACAATAACAAAGGGGGAAAATGGAAATAAGTACCTATCAATAAAAACCTTAAATGTAAATGGATTAAATGTTCCAATCAAAAGACATAGGGTAGCTGAATGGATAAGAACACATGACCCACACACATGCTGCCTACAAGAAAACCACCTCAAAAAAAAAAAAAAAGAAAGAAAGAAAGACCTACACAGACTGAAAGTGAAGGACTGGAAAAAATATTCCAAGCAAGTGGACAGGAAAAAAAAGCCGGGATAGCAACACTTATATCAGACAAAATAGACTTCAAAACAAGGCCATAAAAAGAGACACAGAAGAACACTTCATAATACTCAAGGGAAGAATCCATCAAGAAGACATAAACATTGTAAACATATATGCACCCAACACAGGAGCACCCAAACATATAAGGAAAATCTTGGAGGACATCAAGAAAGATACAGATAGCAACACAGTGATACTAGGGGATTTTATCACTCCACTGTCAGCAATGGATAGCTCTTCCAAACAAAATATCAACAAGGATATTGTAGCATTGAATAATGCCCAAGATCAAATGGACTTAACAGATATATATAGAATGTTTAATCCCAAAGAAGCAAAATACACAGTCTTTTCAGATGCACATGGGACATTTTCAAAGACAGACCACACAATAGATCACAAAACAAGCCTTAACATAGTCAAGAAAACAAATCATATCAAGCATCTTCTCGGACAACAAGGGCTTAAAACTAGAAATCAACCTCAAGGAAAGAACTCAAAAACGCTCAAATTTGTGGAGATTGAATAGTGTGCTATTAAACAATGAATGGGTTAAGAATGAGATCAAGGAAGAAATCAAAAAGTTTCTGGAAACAAATGACAATGAACTCACAGCAGTCCAAAACTTCTGGGACACAGTGAAGGCAGTCCTGAGCGGGAAGTTCCTAGTGATACAGGCCTACCTAAACAAGATAGAAACATTTAAAATAAACAATCTCACCCTTCATCTACAAGAACTGAAGGATCAACAACAAACAAAGCCCAGAGCATGTAGAAGGAAGTAAATAACCAAGATCAGAGCAGAATTAAATGACATAGAGACTAAAACAACAATTCTAAAGATCAATAAATCCAGGAGCTGGTTCTTTGAAAAGATAAACAAAATCAACAAGTCTTTAAGCAAACTCATCAAGAGAAAAAGAGAGAGGACCCAAATAAACATAATCAGAAATGAAAGAGGAGAGATTACAGCTGACACCACAGAAATACAAAGGATTGTAACAAATTGCTAAGAAAAACTGCATGCCAAGAAACTTGAAAACTTGGGTGAAACAAAGAAATTTCTAAAAAAAATATAATCTTCCAAAACAGAATCAAAAGGAAGCTGAAAGCCTGAAGAAACTGATACTAGCTGGTGAAATCAAAGCAGTAATAAAAAATCTCCTGGCGCACAAAAGTCCTGGACCAGACGGTTTCACAGGAGAATTTTACAAAACATTTAAGAAGAGCTAAACCCTATCCTTCCTATATGATTCCAAAAAATCCAATAACAGGGAAGACTCCCAAACTCTTTTTATGAAGCCAGCATCATCCTAATGCCAAAATCAGATAAAAACACAACAAAGAAAGAAAACTACAGGCCAATATTGCTGATGAACAAAGATGCTGAAATATCAACAATATATTAGTAAGCCACATCCAGCAATACATTAAAAAGATCATACACCATGACCAAGTGCGATTCATCCCAAGGATGCAAAGATGGTACAATATTCAAAAAACAAAAAACAAAATACATCATATAAACAAAAGGAAAAATAAAGATCACATGATCATGTCAATAAATGAGGAAAAAGCATTTGACAAGGTACAGCACGCTTTTATAATAAAAACACTCAGCAAAGTGCAAGTAGAGCAAGCATAACTCAACCTAATAAAGGCCATATATGAGAAACCTACAGCCAACATCATACTCAACAGGCAAAATCTAAAAGCTATGATGAGGAACAAGACAAGGATGTCTGCTTTCACCACTTCTATGCAACATAGTATTGGAAGTCTTAGCCACAGTGATCAGTGAAGAAAAGGAAATAAAAGGTATGCAATTGTAAAGGAGGAAGCAAAATGTCACTGTTTGCAGATGACATGATAAGATACATAGAAAATTCTATAGACTCCACCTAAAACTACTCAACCTAAAAGGTTAATTTGGCAAAACAGTAGAATACAAAGTCAATATTCAGAAATTGAGAGCATTTTTGTAAACCAACAATGAAATATCAGAAACAGAAATCAGGAAAAAAATCTGATTTGATGTAGCAACAAGAAAAATAAAATACCTAGGAATAAACCTAACCAAGGAGGTAAAAGAGCTGTACTCAGAAAATTACACAATGCTGAAGGAAGAAATTAAGGAAGACACAAATAAATGGAAGAATCTACTGTGTTCATGGATTGGAAAAATTAACATCATCAAAATGTCCATATTACCCAATACAATTTATAGATTCCCTGCAATACCTATTAAAATACCAATGATGTATTTCACAGATATAAAATAAACATTTTAAAAATTTGTATGGAACCATAAATAACCCTGAATAGTCACAGCAATTTTGAGAAAGATGAACAAACTAGAAGGGATCACAATACCTGATATCAAACTTTATTGCAAGGACAAGGTAATTAAAACAGTCTGGTACTGGCATAAGCACAGACACATAGATCAATGGAACAGAATATAGAACAGAGAAATAAATCCAATCTATATGGTCAATTAATATTTGACAAAGGGGGAAGAAGCATAAAATGCAGTAAAAATAGCCTCTTCAATGAACAATGTCAAGAGATCTGGACAGCTACATGAAAAAAAATTAAACTTCACCACCAACTTACACCATACACAAAAATAAATTCAAGGTGGATAAAAGACTTAAATATAAGTCATGATATGATAAAAGTCCTAGAGGAGAACATAGACAGGAAAATCTCAGTATTCCACACAACAATTTTTCACCAATATGTCCCCTAGAGCAAGGGACATAAAAGAAAGAATAAACAAATGAGACTTCTTCATATTAAAAACCAAGGCTAAAGAAAACATCAGGAAAATGAAGTGAACCAACCATATGGGAAAAAATATTTGCCAGTGATTCCTCAGACAATGGTTTGATCTTCAAAATATATAAAGAACTCACATGACTCCACTTCGGGAAGACAAACAACCCAATTAAAAAATGGGCAAAGGACCTGAACACACACTTTTCCAAGGAGGACACACAGAGAGCCCAGAGGCAAATGAAAGGATGCTCATCACTAGTCATCAGAGAGATGCAAATTAAAACCACAATGAGATACCACTTCACACTGGTCAGAATAGTCATCATAAACAAATCAGCAGACAAGTGCTAGCAAGGTTGTGGAAAAAAAGAAACCCTAGTACACTGTGGGAATGCAGACTGGTGCAGCCGCTTTGGAAAATAGTATGGAGTTTATTTGGAAAACTAAAAATGGAACTGCCTTTTGACTCAGCAATACCACTGCTGAGATTATACCCCAAGAATCTTGAAACACCAATTCAACAGAATCTATGCACCCCAATGTTCATAGCAGCACAATTTTACAATAGCCAGCTTTTGGAAGCTACGTAAATGCCCACCAGTAAATGAGAGGATCAGAAAACTATGGAACACAATGGAATACTACACAGCAGAAAGAAAGAAGGAGCTCCTACCCTGTGCAACAGCATAGATGGATCTGGAGAGTATTGTGCTAAGTGAAATAAGCCAGGCATTGAAAGACAAATACCATATAATCTCATCTATAAGTGTAACCTAATCAACAAAACAAACAAGCAAGCAAAATATAACCAGAGATACTGAAATAAAGAATAATCTGAGAGCAGTCAGAAGGGAGGGAAGAAAGGGATAATGGGGGAAAATACACTAAGGATCATCAAGGAACATGTATAAAGGACCCATGGACAAAGATAACGGTGGCAGGGGACCGACTGAATGTGGAAGGTGGAGGATGGGTAGGGCAGGGGAGAACAATCAGAGGAAAATGGAGATAACCTTACTTGAACAATAAAAAAATTTCTTTAAATAGAGAGAAAACTTGTGAGATTATGATTAATCCCAAAATGTGTGTGTTGGAGTAATAAAAGAAAAGGTATGTAGCCCAATTATGGTGACAAAGAAAGAAAATACATAGAGAACACATGCTGCAGTCTACCAGGTAGTATCATTCTTAGCTTAAATGACTACATTACTTAAATAAGAGGAAAACAGCAAATAAAAACTTCATTCCTTAATAGACTTCACAAGAAATACTCTAACACCATTTTCTTCAATATAACTTTTCTCAGGCATTTCTTATTAAATTTCTTTAACATATTAAATATATCTTCTACTAAGGATTAAATTGGAAAATAAATTAACAGGATATAAGACTGTAAAAAGGGTATAAGTTATAATATTGTTTCAAAGATTTCTACATACCGCATTTGAAAAATTTTCTAACCAGCATGAAATAAATAGCAGAAATAAAAGATTTCAGGGCTATCCAAGTATTTTTATCCCTCAGAAGCAGTAACAATTTGTTCTCCATTTTTTTTTTTTAAAAAAAGCAACTTTTGTTGTTATACCATGCCAAAAGGAAGAAAGAATAGGCAATGAAAATAGCCACAATAGAAAAGAAACAACAACCTCAGCTCTTACACATTAATTAGAGATCAAGGCAGTAAGAAGACTAATATCAAGGAGAAACATATAGAAGAGCCTAACTCGCAAAAAATCAGAGATGTCACTACCATAGGTTAGTGTCAAGGCAATAAGGTTCAGTGAAAAACTCTCATACATTTGAATCCTAGGGTCCTAAAAAACTTCCATTAACAAAGCCTAATGAATCCAAGGACAGCCTACAAGAATTAGTGTCATTAAAAAGCACATACTAAATTTTTTTGAATGATCCTAGACTTTCTGAGAGTTTATCATGGTATACTTAATATTCTTGCTCTTCCCAGGTATCTCCATTACAGAACTGGAGATTACGAAGGGGAAGTAAGAAAATTGTTGTCAAATCATTACCTATAAATATTGTGGAAAAATGTTTATTTTTCTATTTTTATCATATTTTGTTGATTATGCTATTACAGTTGTCCTGATTTCCCCCCCTTCTCCTCTCCACCCAGCACTCTCTCAGGCAATCTCCCCTCAACTGTTCATGTCCATGGGTCATGCATATAAGTTCTTTGTCTACTCCATGTCCTATACAGTACTTTACATCCCCATGACTATTCTGTAACTACCTGTTTGTACCTCTTAATCTCCTCACCTCCTCACCCATGTCCTCACACTCCCCTCTTATCTGGCACCCATCAAAATGTGCTCCATATCCATCCATGATTCCAATCTGCTCTTCTTGTTTGCTTAACTTGTTCTTTGGATTCAATTATTGATAGATACGTAATTTTGCCATTTTATTGTTCATAGTTTTGATCTTCTTTTTCTTAAATAAGTCCCTTTAACATTTCATGTAATAATTATGTGGTGACAATGAACTCCTTCAGTTTTTTCTTGCCTGGGAAGCTCTTTTATCTGCCCTTCAATTCTTAACCATAGCTTTGTTTGGTAAAGCAATATTGGCTGTCAGTCCCTGCTGTTCATGACTTTGAATATTTCTTGCCAATCCTTTCTAGCCTGGAAGTTTCTTCTGAGAAATCAGTTGACAGTCTTATAGGCACTCCCCTATAGATAACTAACTTCTTTTCACTTGCTGCTTTTAAGATTCTATCTTTATCTTTAACTTTTAGCACTTTAATTAGGATGTGTCTTGGTGTGGGCCTCTTTGCATCTGTCTTCTTTGAGATTCTCTGTGCTTCCTGGACTTGCATGTCTATTTTTTCACCAAATTAGTGAAGGTTTCTTTGTTTTTTCAAATATTTTGTATTTATTGCTCTTTCTCCTTGCCTTCTGGCACCACTATGAGGCAAATGTTGGACCTCTTGAAGTTGTCCCAGAGGCTGCTTATACTATCCTCACTTTCTTGGAATTTTTTCTTCTTTTTCTCATTGGCTGTTTTTGCTTTCTTTTTGTTCCAAAGCATTGATTTGATTCTTCAAGCATCAACTCTATTGTTGTTTCCCTGTAATTGTTCTTTATTTCAATTAGTGTATCTTTTGTTTCTGACTAGATCTTGTTCACGCTGCTGAGGTCCTCACCAAGCTCCTTGAGCATCCTTTTAACCAGGGTTCTGAACTCTATATCTGATAGATTGCTTATCTCCATTCTGTTTAGCTCTTTTTCTGGAGTTTTGGTCTCTTCTTTCATTTGGGTCATGCTTCTTTGTCTCCTCATTTTCACAGCCTCCCTGTGTTTATTTCTATGTATTACATACAGCTACTTTGACTCTGTGTCTTGGTAGTAGATATTTTGTAGGGTCCAGTGGCAGGGTATTCCCTATCATCAATCTGGGTACTTAAGATGCACCCTTTTTGTGAGCTGAGTATACCTTCCTCTTGTAGTTGAGCCTTGGATGTTGCTGGCAGATCAATGGGAGGGTTTTACCCAGGCCAGTCAGCTGCAAGGATTGGCTGTGACTACTTACCACCAACCTCCCACCTCCATGGAGGGTCAGCTATGCAGCGGCAGGGTGGTGGTGCTCCAACATGGTCTATAGCTGTCCACTGGGTACACAGACCCTGGGGTGTCCTGGGTAGTGCAGGCCAAGGTCAGTCCCAACCTGTGCTTTACCCAGGGCTACCCTGCCTGAGTTATAAAGCCATCTGAGATGACTGCTTGACTGTTGCTTGTACTGAGCTTGGAGATTCACAGGCCAAGCCAAGCTGTGAATCTAGGTTGGCTCTTCCTAGTACCAGACCTGAGGCTCACTGAGGCCAGCTGTTGCTTGTTAGAACAGATTTAGGAAGTTGTGAAGCATGAGCCAAGATCAGCCATTCTTATGGAAAAGCAGCTTGGATGGGCCCATAAATTGGGTGGAGCAGAGCCTCTGGGGATCTCCAAGGCAAGTCAAGCAGTGTTAGCTAGTTTGATGGAGTCTCAGATACGCCACAAGCTTGCCAGCTCTGTGGCCCTATGGTAGAAAGGTTGAGAAAAGTGACAATGGCCTCTGCTCACCTTGAAGCCAGATACCAGTTTCTCCCAATATGCCACTGTTATCTTTCAAGTTGCTACCCCACTGCTGGAGCTCAGAGAGAGTGAGTCTGTGTACGTGAGTTTGCTTGTGTGTTCTTTAAGAAAAACTGTCTGGAGCTTCCACCCACGCTGTTTCAGGTGAGGGCCTGCGGGGGAGCGCATATGCAGGGCCTCTCTCAGCTGCCTCCATCAGCTCCAAGCTCCCTGACTGGCACGTACCCCACACTGAGCACTGGCTTTTGGCTTCCAGATCCTACGCCTTGCTGCTGGCTGTTTGCGTCCCGCAGCCAAACCTGACAAAAGTGCTCCTCTCTGAAAGCAATTGGGAAATCTGAGAAATTTATTGAGCTCCACACTCCTGTGCCTTTCATGCACTTCTGTTGGTATGCAAACGGTTGGAATGACCGGCAAGACAATACCAGCCAAGAAAAGCTTTCAGGCTTTACAGTCTAGGACCACCAGAATCAGTCCTTACACAAGGTTTGGAGCCCTGGGAGAGACTACCGAAGAGAGAGCAGGAAAAGTTTCTTCTTTGATTGACACTGCTGTGGGCTGGATGTTGGTGCTTTTTAGACAGAGGGAATCAGGCACATGAACTGAAGTTATCTTGGACTCTTCAGACTAGCCTATTTGCTAGCTCTTTAAAACTAAATGACTCCAGAGCAGAAGAATCACCCAGCCAACCCCTACTGATGCACGAAATCATGAGATATAATACAATTATTATTGGTTTAAGCCACTGACTTTGGGGGTAATTTCTTCTCACAGCTGAAACAAGAGAAAAATTTTCTCACATTTGGTCAAGGTAGTTTGTAAAACTTTTAAATACTCTTACAACCTTTCTTTTTTTTAAATTATTGTATTGTTATTCAAATACAGTCACCTGCATTTACCCTCCACCACTACCCCTCAACACCAGCCATCCCCAGCTCCCTCCCCTGATTTCACCCTCCTTGGTTTTGTCCATGTGTCCTTTATACTTGTTCCTCAAAACCCTTCTCCCTTTTCCCCCCATTATCCCCCCCACCTTCCCTCTGATTACTGTCAGATTGTTCTTAACTTCAATGTCTCCAGTTACATTTCGCTTCTTATTTCTTTTGTTGATCAGGTTCCACTTAAAGGTGAGATCATATGGTATTTGCCACCTTTCAAAAAATGTAACTTGTAGGAGGCAGCCGAGTGACCGGACGAGGCCTTGTGACCAGAGGTTGCCCTGGGACCAGAAGGGGCCCTGAGACCAGAGATGCCTCTGGGACCAGAGACGGCCCTGTGACCGGAGGAGGCCCTGCGACAGAAGGCAGCTCTGGGACTGGGGGTGGCTCTGCAACCGGGGGCGGCCGAACTACCGGAGGAGGGGGCTTTGCGGAAGACCCAGAACTCACATCTGTGATCCTAGGTGAGACAAAACAAAAAAAAAGCCTGGAACTGTGAAAACACCAGAATTGGACCCAATAAGGAGCATCCCAACAGCTGAAACAGTGGAAGCTGTGAACACCAGGATACCCGAAGGAGATCAAACCAATGAATCTCAGAGTTATTGTAGCACAGAAGTTCACACCATAAACCCAGGGGACCACACAGATCAATTTAAGAAGCTGAGGCTGACAAGAAGAGTCTCACGAACACTGAGAAGACAAAGAAACAATCCCCAAATGAAAGGAAAGGAGGAAGCCCCAGAAAGAATACTAAATGAAATGGAGGCAACTCAACTATCAGATTTTGAGTTCAAAGCAATGGTTGTCAGGAAGCTTCATAAGCTCTCAATGAGCTACCAGAAACTACAGGGAAGCTACGATGAACTCACTGCAAACTATATCAACATGAAAAAGGAAATAGAAACTATCAACAAGGGCCAAGAGGAAATGAAAAATACAATTTCTGAACTAAAGAACGCAGTGGAAGGAATGAAAAGCAGAATTGAAGCAGAAGATCGAATGAGTGAGTTGGAGGACAAAGTAGAAAAAAAAAAAAACACCCAGAAAGAGCAAGAAAAGGAAAAGAGACTCAGAAAGAATGAAGAGGGATTAAGATAAATGCAAGACAATATGAGACATAATAATATCCCTGTAATAGGGATTCCAGAAGGAGAAGGAGAAGAGCAAGGGATAGAAACCTGATTTGAAAAAGTTATGATGGAAAACTTCCCTAATTCCATGAAAGAAAAAGTCACACAAATCCAGGAAATACAGAGAGTCCCAATCAAGAGGAACCCAAAGAGGCTCACTTCAAGACACATCATAATTAAAATGGCAAAATTCCAAGACAAAGAGAGAATCTTAAAGGCAGCAAGGGAGAAAAAGGAAGTAACATACAAGAGAGCCCTGATAAGATTACCAGCTGACTTCTCAATGGAAATGCTCCAAGCCAGAAGAGAATGGCAAGAATTATTCCAAGTAATGAGAACCAAAGATTTGCAACCAAGACTACTTTACCCAACCAAGGCTCCCAATCAAGATAGAAGGCCAAATAAGGAGCTTCCCAGACAAAAGAAGTCTAAAAGAACACACCTCTACCGAACCAGTTCTGCAAGAGATGCTGAAGGGACTGCTTTAAGGAAAGGAAGGAAAAGAGAAAGAGAGAGAGGAACACAGGTATGAAAATGGCAATGAATCGGTACCTATCAATAATGACCTTAAATGTAAATGTATTAAATGCTCCAATCAAAACACATAAAATAGCTGGGATAATAAAGCATGACCCGCACATATGCTGCCTACAGGAGACCCACCTCAGAATGAAAGACCTACACAGACTCAAAGTGAAGGGCTGGAAACAAATTTTCCAAACAAATCGAAAGGAAAAAAAAGCCAGAGCAGCAATACTCATATCAGACAAAATAGACTTCAAAAGAAGGGCCATAAAGAGAGACCCAGAGGATCACTTCATAATACTCAACGGAAGAATCCAGCAAGAAGATATAAACATCGTAAATATATGTGCACCCAACATAGGAGCACCTAAATACATAAAGAAAATCTTAGAGTACTTCAAGAAAGATATTCACAGCAACACAATTATAACACCCCACTTCAAAAATGGACAGATCTTCCAAACAAAATATCAACAAAGATATTGTGGCATTGAACAACACTCTAGATGAAATGGACTTAAGTGATATATATAGAACCCTTCATCCCAAAGAAACTAAATACACATTCTTTTCAAATGTACATGGAACACTTTCAAAGACAGACAACATGATAGGACACAAAACAAGCCTCAAAATTTAAGAAAATAGAAATCATACCAAGCATTTTCTCCAACCACAAGGGACTAAAACTAGAAAACAACCCCAAGGGGAAAAACCCAAAATCCTCAAAATCATGGAGATTGAAGAGCATGCTATTAAGCAATGAATGGGTCAAGAGTGAAATTAGGGAAGAAATCAAAAAGTTTCTGGAAACAAATGAAAATGAACTCACAACAACCCCAAACTTATGGGACACAGCGAAGGCAGTCCTGAGAAGGAAGTTCATAGCAATACAGGCCTACCTAAAAAAGATAGAAACATTTCAAACAAACAACCTAACCCTACACCTACAAGAACTCGAGGAACAACAACACAGATAGCACAGAGCAAGTAGAAGAAAGGAAATAACCAAGATAAAAGCAGAATTAAATGGCATAGAGACTAAAAGCACAATTCTAAGGATCAATGAATCCAGGAGCTGGTTCTTTGAAAAGATAAACA
>PVKU01015183.1:0-19385 GCA_004027475.1 Anoura caudifer | reverse complement strand
GGGCGGGGTCTGAGAGGAGATAATGGCGGTTGCTTTACTCTCTCTCAGATTCCAGTTCCTTTCACCGCTTCCCCTTTGCCTGGATTATCTGCATGTGAATGTGGGACCACCCGGTCAGCCAGCTGCCTTGTACGGCCTCACTGGTTCTGCACAGTTGCTGCCCCGTGTCCGGGGTCTGCTAGCCACCGCCTGTGCACCTGGGGGCTGCCAGCCGCTGCTGCCTGCCTGCCCGTCCACACCTCCGCTTTTTCCTGCCGCGACTCCGCCCCTCTTACCGGTCTGGATGAATCGTTGTTGGACTTCCAAACAGTTTGATTTTCTGAGATCTGGTTGTTTTCTTGTTTCTAAATCTTTGTTGTCCTTAATTTGGTTGTGAGAAGAGGCACAGTGCGTCTGCCTATGCCTCCATCTTGGCCGGAGACAAGTTGTTCCTTGATGTTCTCATCTATAGGTTGGATTGGTGGGGATGTGATATTCAAATGTGCAGTCTCTATGGTCAAATGGTTATTTATTAAATTTTTCCTGAAATATCATCAGCCTTTTCAGCTTCAAGAGATAGTAGGAAGTACAAATAAGTAAATTAAGTTCAACTTTCTGATTTTGTTTTGTTTTTGTAATTTTTTTGGTTGCTTTTCAAATGAGCTTATATTGAATAGTAATCTTTGTCCAATTAATGTATATGGAAATGTAATGTTTTGTGAAAAACTTTCTCCATTAATTTTTAAACTTATAGCTCAGTTCTTATTTGTATTGACTTTACTTTCCCCCTTCACTTACCTGCAGTAAATTAAAGTGATGATCTGTTTTTAAATTGTTAATTGTCTGTCTTTGGAAGAAGTAACTCAATTTTCTCACTGTGAATATGCAATTTCCAACCTGTCAAGACAAGCATAGATTTCCCAAGCCACACTGGCATTCTGATAGGAAATTTGGAAAGTTGGGATTGTTAGAAGAGCTAGAAAGCACAGATTACACTCAATAGGGACAAAGACAAACAGAAAACATGCTTTTTTAAAATGAAATCAAGAGATTCAATGAGTTGATGGAATCAAGCCTAGACACCCACAGAAGCCCAGAGTAGAAAATTATAGACTAAAATACATCTGATATCAAAGAGAATGACTCTCTCCAAAAACTCTCACTTTTTATTAGAATCAAAGATTCTTTATAAGCTTAGCAACCCCTAGGATTTTTTAAAGGAAAATAAAATCCTCAAAAGAGCAGGGCTGTCATCCAACACGTTTGTGATTTTCAAATGACCAGATTTGAAACTTTAATCATCTCACACCAAGAGATTTTTTAATGTGTGTTTTAATTTATGAGGCATGTCCACAGACAAAATGACTCATGAAAAACAGAATCAGCCTAACTCCCAATTGGCTCTGTTCCTCTAGCAAATCAAAAAAGTCAATTTTTCTTTGGGTTTTAGAGTGTTCCCAAGTAGCCCTTAAATTTATGCACTGTTCATTTCACAGCTATGATCACTGGTTTCTTTTGAGATGTACTTAAGCTCTTGCTTAAGTAAATCCATTCACGAACAATTATTTGGGAAATGGGAAAGTCCTTTTCCATGTAAAACCTTTTTTCTTGGGCCCCATTATAACAAATGGGAGATGATGGTTCACACAACCCTTGGATTCCCCTCTGTGAGCCTGTTTTATAGGCAGTATAGTGGGAGATATGTAGGCTTAAAATGCATTTGGAAAGTATTTAGGGGCTAAGATAATGCCTTTTGAGAATCACTGGGGGCCACTGAAGTTGTAACTCACAGAAAATCACTGCTAGCTAAGATCTCTCTTGAGGGAGAAATAGATAATACACAGAACTCATCTCTTAGAGAATCAAGCCTTAATTCTCTTGGAGTTGCTAATACTAATGTCACTGTTCCTTTTTCTTCAAAGATAGAATGACATTGGGTAAAAATGAAAAATTTGTGAATTAACCAAAGAACTAGAACAAATAATCCCAAGATTGATAGGGAGGTTGGGAGGAAGGTAGTAAAGGGTTAAGGGGGTCAAATTTATGGTGATGAAAGGAGATTTGACTTCAGGTGGTAAACACACAATGTAATATACAGATGATGTATTATAGAATTATATACTTGAAATATATGATTTTAGTAACCAATGTCACCCCAATGAATTTAATGAAATTAAAAAAAGAACAACAAAATAAAAGTATAGGTTAAAAAATCTCAACTAGCCTGGCTGTGTGAACTTGAAACTCCTCAGGCTTCAGTTCTTTATTTGGCAAAATGGGATAGATCAAGTACCTACTGAGTGTAGGGTGACCAGGTGTCCCAGCTTGCCTGGGCCTCATCTGGTTTTTGCAATGGAAACCCCAGGTTTCATGAAATTCCCCAGTCCTGAACAAACCACAGTTGGTCACCCCATTTATGAGAAAGAAATGAGAACATTGGTGCAACATATACGGCATGGTGCTGGCCCATAAGAAAAGTTTAAATTATTTTAGACATTATTAAATGGGTTATTGCATGGATCAAACATTATCTTCTCCCCTCATACATGTTGGATGTGCTTTTGTAAAACTAGAGAGGAATACAGCTCTCCACGATCAGCTGTCAGATTTGGTCAGAATCTCCCTGGGGACCTTGAGAGACTTGTATCACCTACCCTTCTGTGGACATTCCAGGACAGAGAGTGGGGTGTAGATGGGATGAGGATTGAACAGCTGTATGAACAGGGCATTTGGCTGTCCTTGTTTTCACTGTGGTGTGATGATGTGTATGTCATCTTAGCCACATCTTCTTCCCCTGGGTATTCTCAGTCCTAAGGCTCCAAGGTCCCAAATTTTCAACTTTCTACATAATCATAATAGCTAATGCGTATTGAACACTTTCTATGTCACCAATGATCTTTAAGCACTTGTATTTGTTTTTTAATCCTTACCCAAGGATATATCCACTGATTCTGGGGACAGGGGAGGGGTGGAAGAGAAGAGAAGAGAAAAGAAGAGAAGAGAAGAAAAGAGAGAAACATCTATGTGAGGGAAACATCCATTGGTTTTCTCTCGAATGTACCCTGACTGGGGACCAAACCCACAACCCATGCTTGTGCCCTAACTGGGAATCAAACCCATGACCTTTTGGTCTATGGGACAATGCTCCAACCAACTGAGCCATACCAGCCAGGGCTCTTTAAGCACTTTTAGATTTTTACATATGTTAACTCAGTAAACCTAACAGCAACCCATGAAATAACAACTGTCATTTCCCCAACCCCCCCAACATTCTACAGGTGAGGACACACAGACACAGAGACAGACAACTAGCTCAGGGCTTAAGAGTTAGTTGGGTGAAGCAATGAGACAAATCAAGGAAGGCTGACCTTCAGTCTTACTTTCCTTTCCTGTAAAATGTGCTAATAGTAACTAATCATATAATTCACAAGCCTGTTGAAAGAATCCCGTGATTCAGTGTATGCAAAAACATGTTATCAACTCCAAGTATTAGGCAAATGTACCCTCATTATGTTTTTCATCACACTTTTATTTACTCACCCTCACTGCACGGTCTAAAACTGCAAACATTGTGACAGATAACAGGACTGCCCCGACTAAGTAGGTCCCCTCTGTAATCAGGAACACAAAGCCTTACTCCCTTGGACTCATCCCCTTGGGGATGAAATTTAGAGCAAAGGGTTGTCTCTAGCTTCTCAGGTCAGGGCGGCCCCCACCTCTCCACTCCTTCCAAAGAGCCCTTGTTGCTACGAGACAGAAAACAAATGAGGTCCCTAGCATACTGTTGTGCAGCACAAAAGTGGACCGCGCGGCTTTGAAGATGGGAAACAGATGATTGAGTTTAGGCGAGGATTTGGGTTACCATTATGCAGTCTCTAACTGCAAACTAATTAGAATTCAGGCCTGTTTCTAAAAAAAACAACCAAACAACAATGTCCTTAGAACTCAAAATAAAGGGAGCAGAACACTGGAGCATGGGTTTGCTTTGGAGTAGAGAGCTCAGCAGAGACTGTGTGCGCACCAGGCAAATCAGTCGCTGTTCTCCAGTTGAGCATGCACGCACACAACGCTTGCTCTGATTAATGGAGCCTATCTATGCACACTGACATCGCATCAGAGCTCCGGAGCATTCGACACAGCACCAGGTGTGGCTAGTTTATTTTCAGGTGTGGACAGGCTGGTCATTAAAAACAGAGCCAGATTTGGTCTCCTACCTAAACTCAACACCTCTGTGGCCCCATCCCTGGCAGCATTTTCATGCCTGCACAGCCTGCCTTTTCCTTGTTGGGCATGCAAACCTTTCACTCATCAGAGGCCCAGGGTACTTTGGAAGCCTCGGATGTGTCAGTATCAGTCAACTAATGGAAGCCATGTGTTTGCAGAGTGGAAAAAAAAAAAAACAACCCAAAACTGGCATCTTAAGGATGCAGACGTGTCTTGCCATAAATGGGTCTAAAGCGGAGAAGCTTTTTAAATTTTGAGTTCTTTTCTCTTCTTAGTAGGTCGTTGGCCACCTTGCTGAGTAACTGTTGGTAGTGCTATTCTGGATGATCCCATTCCTGAACACGAAGAGCCCTTCCACCAAAGGCAAAGGAAGCAGCTAAGATTTATTGAATGCCAATTAGGTCCTATGTAATTTATTAATTATACAGTGTGGGCTAAAGTAGGGTTATTGTTGTCCATATGGAAAATAATACAATAAATAATGAATCATAATGAAAGAATAAACTCTGTGTTTTGCATATTTGCAACTGTAAACCTACTTTTGCCCCACCTGTATGAATATACAATTATATTAATTAATTCAATGATGATTATGATGATTACATCAACTGCTATGTACTTAGTGCATACACTGGCTAACAGCTCTATGTGGCTGCTTTCTTGAATCCTGACCCCAGGTGGGAAGGTGGGTATTGTCATCCCTATTTTATGGAAGGGAAACACCTTCTTTGAGGGTCAAGTAACACTTCTGCTGGTGCAGAGTAGTAGCGGGGAGTCACTGCAATTTGTGTATTTTTCCTCCATGGCACAATAAATTGGAAAGACTGGAATTACAATGCTAAGTTTATGGCTAAGAAATCTGAGGTTTAGAGAGTTTGAGTAAATTTTCCAAGGACATGTGGCTGACAAATGACAGTGAAGGGATCTTAGGGCAGTATTTAAAAGTCATTGGGCTTTACCACAGGGCAGAGTTTCTATGGTGAGAAGGGTCAGATTTCCCAACAGATGAGGCACATGCTTAACACACCACTATAATAGCATAAGCATAAAAAGAGGGAGAGAAATTTCTGAAGGAACTTGGTTATTTCACAGAAATGCCAGATTATCAAAGTAGTCATTTGGGAAATGATCAGAAATCTTTTAGGTGTCTTTCTTATTATATTTTTGTATCTTCAATAAAAAACAATGTTAAAATCTCAGTGGATGAAAATAACAAAGACATCTTATTTATTTGTACTGCACACTCACCATGGGTCAGCCACAGGGGAAGTGGCGGGGCGGGGGGTGGGCTGGGGAGGTTCTGCAAGACTCTGTTCTCTCTCAGGGGAGGAGGCTGGGAATGGAAGAGCCCTGGCCTCAGTGGCCCAGGGGAGCACATGGGAAACCGTGCATTGGCAACTGTGCATTGGCTCTTAAAATCAGTGTTCCCCAGAAAGTGTCTTATTTCTCCTGTGCTCACATTCCATTGGCCAAAGCAAATCTCATGGCATATCTGATTTCAAGGAGGTAAAGATTGCCCATGCTAACATGTTCATGGAAGGAGAAACCCAACATATTGAAGAACAACCTGACCACTACATTTTTTTATATAGATGGATGAATGGATGGATGGATGACAGATGATAAAGAGATGGAGATCATACATACATATCTACACACAAGTTGGGACAAGGAAGACAGATCTTTTCAGTGCTTGGGGCTCCCAAATGTCTCAATTCTTTCCAAAAGGGAAGGAAGGGAAGGAAGAAAGGTTGGTAGCCCCTCTCTGGATTTGGATAGAAGTGCAAATGGTAAAATTCCACAATCCCCTCCTCCCTTCCAGACCCTGTGATTCTTAGTTCTTTCCTTTCTGCTCGCTCCCCTCAAGCCCCCATCTCAGCTGATGAGGACCTGTCTTCTAACTAGAGCAGGAGCTGGGCTGGTGACCTTGTTCGCTGACAGCCTCTGGGCTGCTTTCTTGCCTGTTCTCTAAGTCACCTTGACATCTGAAGTGTCTTTATTTCAGAGAGGAGCTAAGGTGACCTTGCTGCTCTTGGAGTGGACACCTCTCTAAGCATGAGCTGACACTCTGCGGACCATCACTCTGGCTCTGAGCTTCCCTTATTCTCGTCTTTTCCCCGGTCCCTGCTGTTGACCATCTCTTGTCACGTTAGCATCTGAATCCTGGAGAATGGGGTGAAGGTGGCCACCTTGGGGGCTAAGGGATTCTGAAGGCTCTCCGTGAAGACAGAGTCATCTGTTGGTTCCTTTCTTACTAGCCTGTGGGACATCCCTGTCCCACCCCCCTTCAAATGCATAATTATTAGGACAGACTGCTTTCCTAACATGGTTCACCTTAACACAGTTACCTCACAAAGTAACCTGGTAGTCAGGTTCCAAGGCCCCCTCCCTTTGCCCTAGATCACTGGCTCTTACCAGCTTCAGGCTTTTGAGAGATGAAAGGATGTATCTGAAAGGTCATTTCTGATGAGCCTGGGTCCTTTAATTGAAGTCACCTGAATTGCTCACTATTTATTGCAGCCACCCTAAGGCCTGGTTTGGCTCCAGTATAGCTCCCAAAGGAATAACTTTGACATTTCTTCAAAAATTAGTTGCAAACTGAGCTGTTTTCAAAAGTAAGGTCTCATTTAAAAATATATATATACTTCCTTCTTTTTCTTTTGTGGTTCATTAGCATCTTCTAAATTTTTTTCTTTCTCTCTCTCTGTCCACAGCAAAGTAGAAGTATTTCACCCTGGCTTGCCAAAATGATTTTTATCTCAGTAGAAAAAGAACTTGCTATTTCCTGAAAATCTACCACCATCACCTCCCACCCCCTTTTTAAATACATTTTGTGCTGGGAATCAAAGTCAGGTAACTTGATAAGGAGTTAATGAAAACAAATTAATTCTGTCTGCATTTAAAAGAGAGACAGCTTGGCCTCACTGAGTTATCTTATTAGCTTCCCTGGACTTTGCACTTTGTTGATGTAACACTGTAGGAAAGTCTAGGTATTTGGGTGAAATAAACAAGGGCACACTATTTTCCCACTGGAGTAAGGTGATTATGTGTGCGTAAATTATTCAGATAATTTTGGGGCGGAGGGTGGGAGAAATTTCATTTCAACACATCTGGCTAATTGCACCTAAATTATCATTTTGACCCTCCGTTATGTGGACAATTTGCATGAAATCCTGGGATACAGAATAGAAATTTTAAATAGCATTTGTGCAACAGCTGTAGAAACAGTATTTTAATCATCCTGGGTCTCTCCTTCAGGGACAGGATTGTATGGCGGTAGGAGAGGCATCTTGACCTTCACTCCTGTCTTTCTAAGCCCCTGTGCTCCCAAGGACAGAGCATGCTCACTCCAGAATCTTTCTGGAATTCCAGGAAGACTGCCCAATTTGAGGAAATGCACATCTTTCAAAACTGGCAGCTTTCTATACTCTTGTAGAGCCACTGAAAGTGACATAGAAAGGAGGTAGTACAGGGGACAAGACACTACATTTATATATCTAGACATGTGAACTCACATAACTATGTGTCTTTGACACAGAAAGAATGACGGCAATACGTTGGAGGTTATTATTGTGTGGTGTATTGTGGAGAGTGGGGGCTAGAGAGTCGTCTAGGCCTGCCAATGTCACTGCTTGAGGGTTTGTTCTTATTCTTGGCTCCCAAAGAATATTGAATCATAATGTCGAGAGGACCAGAGGCTAATAAATGGTGGCATCCCAGGAGACTTGTGTGGCTTCTTCTGGCCAAAAATAACTACATAAATATCAAGTCATTCATTCTTCTTTCTTCTCCTTCTCCTCTTCCTCTTTCTCCAGTACCAGGTCTTTCTAACTGATAGAGATTAGATGATATCAGAAGTGGATGGCAAAGGGGAAGTAAACTGGAGATGTCAGATGCCACTCCATCTCTTTATCTAAGGGAATCCTCTCTCCTCACTACAGGAATTTCCAAGGTGGTTCTACCTTTTTCTTTGTAAATTGAAGATTTGTGTTAAGCTCAGCTAGAGATTTAAGTGCTATCAAACTGAGATGCAATTCTCAGGCTGAAGCTTGAGTGTTTACAGAAATGCCTCAAGTGGGTACATCATACCCATTGTATTTGAAAGATGCTTTCCAGATCATTTTGCTTCTTTATGGATCTCATTTCAAAAACTGGAGGCAGGGCATTCCATTTCTTTACACTCTCAGCCAAGATGTTGCATAAGCCATCCCACCTCTTTGCAGGGTTACCTTCATGTACTGGGTAGCTTTCAGCCAGGATGTTCATAAGCTGCTGCAGAAGAAATGGACTGAATCTTCCTCCAGCTATGGATGTTTTGAGGAGGTGGCTTGGAATAGGGATGGATCTGTGGTCTGGTTCTGCAACCCAGCAGACTGCAATAGTCATTTGCCTCAGGACTTGGGGGTTTGCGGTGTTCGGCTGTTGGTTGAGAATGACAGAAAGGGAGAAACCCAGTAGACCAAAGGGAGGGTGCTGAATGCCAATGGAATTCAGATGGGTGGGGAGGGGGCAAGGATGCTAACATCTTCCAAATAAGGCTTCCTTCAAATATTTGGGCAGTTGCATCTTGAGTTTCTGGATTCCATTCCCAACATGCATGCTGACTCACTCTATTTTCTTCCTAGGGCTTTTCAGTTTGTCTTCCAGGATTACAAATTGATATTATCTGTGAAGGCAGAGTCAGGCTTGTGAGTACCTGGGGGAGTGACCGTGAATCTTGGGAAAAGTACAATAGAGAATTATGGAAGCATCAATTTAGGTGATCTAAACCAAAATCTTCTTTGTCACAACCATCTGGATATCTTCATTTTTGTTGTTGTTTTTGTTTGTTTGGTCTGAGAAGTTATCCATGAATCAGACAGCCAGCATTGCCTTTTGATGACATAACTTGGGCAATAGGTGATCCAAGCAAATGCCTATATTCCCTTTACACATACTAACACAGCATGCTTTCTTATGGTATAGTTATTAGTGTGTTTTCTTAATTTTATCCCTAAGGAGGGATTCATGGAAATGATATGGGAAACTTAGGAGAAGACATTAAGAGGACTTGAACTTAAGTGTCCGAGTTACTATCAACTAGCTGTATTACCTTAGCAAAGCCATTTAATTTCTCTGAAGGTCAAAGATCTTCAATGGAAATTGGACTGCCTAAGATGCTGTGACCAAATATGCAGGAAAGTTAATGGGAGGTGTCCCTTATTCCAACTACCGCTAGGTGACCCTTACACAGTTCTTTTGGCCAACATTTTATTATAAAAGAGTTAACCACACTATAGCCAGGATATTGAAGAGCTATGATTTTTTAAAGGCAACTGTAATTACAGGGACCTAGAGATGAGATTGAGAGATGCTGTATCTGCAGCTAGCTCCCCTCACTGCCCCAACACTGATCCACCTTCCCAGGTTATTCTGGGGCTCACTTGAGATGTATTCATTGAGATTAATACTATTTTCTCTCAGGAGTCTTTGCTGGTTACCTGTTTTAGTTTTCTGTCGCTGCCATAACAAGTTACCATAAACTTGGTGGTTTGAAAGAACTCAAATTAATACCTCATGGTTTCTGCAAGTCACAAGTCCAACGTGGGTCTCACAGGGCTGAAATCAAGGTGTTGGCAGGGCTTCGATGCCTCCTGGAGGCTCTGGGGGAAGAATCCCTTTCAAGTTCATGCAACTGTCGAGTTCAGTTCCTGGCCGTTGTAATAAGGATGGAGGCCCCTGTTTCCTTGTTGGCTGTCAGCAGGGGGTTGCCGATATTCCTTGGCTCACTGCTCCCTTCTTCCTTCAAAGCCAGCAACAGCAAAGAAAGTCAAAATTCAAGTTTTGACCTCTCCTTCGGCCTCCTTTCTTGTGCTTACTTCTTCCGCATCTCTTGTGTTTGACTGGTCTGCCTTCCTCCTCTTTTAAGGGCTCATGTGATTACATTGTACCTACCTGGACAGTCCAAGGGACAGTGTTGTCCCTACTGGAAAGTCAGCTGATTAGTAACCATAATTTTCTCCACAAAGGCCCTTTGCAACAGCACCTAGATTAGTGTTTGATTGAATAACCGGAGGCTGGGAATCATGAGGGTGCCAAGGAAGCATCTTTAGAATCCTAAGAAATTGTCTTACAGGGTAACTATTAAGCTATTATCAGTCATCAGCACCTTTGTGGAATTAGCTTAATGGGTGGACTTCCAGTATCACTGCCAGCTAAAGGGAGCAGGGTGATTTTTTTTTTTAATGCTAAATAGCACATTACATGGGAGATTACTTCAGTGTTTGGGATCAAGAGTTAACATTTTTTGGCAGAGAACATATGAGCACAATGGAGATCTAAGTTAGGTGGTATAGACAGAGAAAGGACCCCCCCCCCATTGGGAAAAGTAAAATAAAACAAGAGACATCACCAAGGATGAAAGTCATTTACTTAACACTACTCTGGTAAGTTTGAGGTTGAGAGGTACCTACTGATCTATAAGTAATACAATATCATCTAAATAAACACTGATCTGATTTGAAGTACAGCTTTGGAAATAAAGAAAAGATTTGTGTGAGTTGGGTATGGAAGAAATCTTTTCTTTCCTCTTCCACCCTCCTTGGTTTTTTAAATTGAGCTAATTACCACTTAAGCCTACCACCACAAAATATGCTCTTTGTAGTACTAAGTAAGTACTTTTATTGATATAGATATATGAGGCCTGCCTAGAAGGTATCCAGCCATGTAATATGAAAAAATAGAGACAATAATTGAAGAAGATACAAGACATAAGAAATATTCTACATAGGACAATGACATCTCAGTCTCTTTCAAAGTAGGCACCTTGGGACCTCACACAGGTCTCCTAACCACCATCAGCTGCCCCATCATATTTTCCTGAATCTCATCTTTGGTCTGAAATATCTTCTTTTTCAAAGGTTATTTTAGTTTTGGGAAGGGCCAGAAGTTGCAGGGCACCAAATCTGGGCTGTAGGGGTGCTGAGTTACCTGGGTGATTTGATGTTTCTCCAAAAATCTCTGCATAAGACATGATGCATGAGCAGGCATGTTGTCATGATGAAACTACCAATCACCAGATGCCCATGGCTGTGGCCCTCTGAATCATCCTACTAGTTACCATGGCAGAATGTTCAACCTTAATGTAAAATTTGATGCAGATTCATTGCTCTACTTGCTCATTTTGAATGCAACAACTATAACAGTACACATGCTCACTCAACGGCATCTACCACCCCCACTGACTAGACAGTGAAGTCATCATTGTTCACACATGCGCATTCCAGTCCACTCTCCTTGGCTGCCAGGTTGTGTCCATGTCTCACAAACTATTCTTGTTATATTAATGATGGCTGGACTTTTTTTGGACAGACCTATTATAAGGTTTAAATATAACATATGCTGTTTCAAAATATCTTCAGGAAAAAAGGGTCCATTGTCTTCTTTGGTGATATAACATATACATACATACACATACATACATATACATATACGAATTCTATTTGTTCATATACGGTTATGTATATATTTATACCTATAAATATAGATACTGATAGACATGGATAGATGTAGAAATTGATATAAATATGATACATCATCATTACATAGACATAAATCCTAGACTGTATTTTGAACAAAAGCACTTGCGATATTGCATAAGAAAAAAAATGACTACAAGCTTTGTTTTCACCCAGATTCCATTATTATACCACTCATTTTCTTTTTTTTTAAATCCTCCTTGAGGTAGATGTCGTTCTCATCCAAATGTCCGAACAGAATCATTCCTAATTGCAAGTCCTTTCCAGGGTAATGGGAAATGTATTCCTTTTATGTGTTCATTTGGTGGTCAAGTTTTCCTGTCCACGTTCTTTCTGTGAATTCCCCTTGGGCTTAGTTTGGCCCACGTGTGTAGGAGTGACTGGAAGGCAGTCTTGCTTTTGATATAAGCATATCATTTTATCAGGTCCCACACATTCGCAGAGTATGACCCACTCAAGATACCTGGGGCATGATATTTTCATATCATGCATTAGTCTGGGTCAAGTTGACTATTGTCTGGTGTTCAGGTCCTTGCCTAGGAGTAACAGGGCTAAGGGAGAAAAGAAATCATATCCTGTCAATAAGCGCTGAAAATATTTAGTGTGGCAAGCTCTGTGTTTTCTTTCTTATGAAAAGCTGATTAATATTCAGTGGTTGAAGGTTAATACCCCATTCATTTTATTCACTTTACATCCTGCACACAGCAGTGACTGTTCCAATTTCAACTCCTAATTCATACAAATCTGGTTCCAATCAGGAGATTAGTAACTTACTGCCTAAGCAGAAACAAATCACACAATTGCTAAGCTTATCTTTCTACGCATGCACAGACACGTATATGCACTTGAAATGGACTCATTCATGGCCAGATGCACATGCATACAGACAAGCAAAGTCCCATCAATGTGGATACATCTAGGAAGTTTTACTTGCTTATGTGAACATGGGATAGGGACAGAGAGATGAATCTGATACCATGAAAGCATTGTCTAAATACATTCAAATGTGCCAAGGTCTTTAACTTTACACAATAATTGGGTCTCTGTGAAGTTTCCTATATTGCAAATATTCCTATACTCAATCATGTTTTAAATATATTGATGAGTCATTATTAAAAACTCTTTTTGAATAGTGCCATGTCCTTTTGTAGAACATTGTTCTGTAAGTTATGGTATTGTTCTGTAAGTTATCCGCCATTACTCAACCTATTTGTTTGCAAATTCATTTGTACGTTTGAGAAGTTTTTGTAAAGTTGGACATGTCACTTTTTTAAGAAGGCAAAATTGCAGCAGGATGAACTTGAGAGTAATGAGAATGAAGGTTTGTTTCTAATCCTGTGAGTAAAGCTTCAAAACCAGTCACCCAAGTAGCGAGGGGACTTGCATTTCCTGAAGATCTTTTGAAATCGTATCTCATTTGTCTGGAAAGGATTAAGAACGGAGCTGCGGGGGTCTGCTTTTAGGCTCCCCCCTGCTTAGTGGGTCTGTGATTTGGGGAGATCTGCCTGCAGTCACTCTGTAGCAAAGATAAGTTTGAGTGGACATCTGCATTCAGGATAGAAGGGGGAGAAGGGGAAGTACCTCAAGTTTGCACTTTCAGATGATGGCACAACAGCTCGCCTGAAGAATGAACCATCCCATCCACTAGCCATCCAATGATGAGGAAGCTCGTGCTAGGTTTCCTACTGTGGTTTAAAAAAATTGTATTTATTTCTGCTCAACATGTAGGTTATGCTGCTAAAAAATGACACAGTAGGGCAAAGAAGAGACTCTAAGTATTTTATGCCATGAGTACTTTATTTGAGGGCCTTGATTTTGGTTGTGATTTCTTACCAAGAAGATATTTCCCAAAGCTTTGGCGAGATGGGAATTGATGAGATGCTATTTCAACTTATTTGAAGACCTAAAATCCACACATCACTACAAAGTCTTAGGATTTTATCCTTCTTTCCTTTTCCCTTTGATTATATTAGGAAATATGCAAAGTACAGAATTCGAGGTTAAAAGGTACTACTACCACAAACAAAGAAGCAAACACACAAATAAACAATCCTGTCTTAGAATTGTGTCTCTTCTATCATGTCTACTCACTAGGCCAAATGCTCTTGGCTTCTCTAAATATCTCAGGTAAAATAATGCAAACAATAAAGATGACAACTGTCATGCCCCAGACCCTCAATGGTGGCCCTTAATCATGGGTTTGTTGGGAAGACTATGTGGTCTGTATTTATGAAACTATTTGGCAATGCACACATCACTAAGCAAATTATGCATCATTAATATTTCTTGTTGAACTTATATTTCAAATGGCCTGGGTAGTTTTTATCTGCCTATGTCTGTTGACTCCCCAGCCAAACTCCAGCTTGGCTATGTTCTCTTAGAATTGCAGGAAACAGAACAGCCTTAACTTTTCAGCTAAGTCTTAAACATCTTCTAGTATGATGCTGAAGGCCTGGGTCACCAATGGCCTGAGAAACTGGGGAAATTTCCGCCTGTAAGGATTGTACTTCTAATCGATAACACATCTGTAAAAATATGCTTGGGAATATGGAGACCGAAGTCTCAGATTAACATCCCTGAAAACCACATTTTATTGGTGGATACTAATTCATACTTAACTAGAGAAGAACTTGGAGTCTTAACTGCAACTTTCCTAACCACTTTCTGATTGGCATCATCCTTGTAAATTGTGGTAAAATACTCATAACATGAAATATACCATCTTAACCATTTTTAGGTGTACAGTTTAGTGGTAATAAGTACATTTACATTGTTATGAACGATCACCACCAGAACTCTTTCATCTTGCAAAACAGAAACTCTATGCCTGCAAAACAAGTAATTCCCATTTCCTTCTACCCCTGGCCTCTGGCAGCTACCATTCTACTTCTGTCTGCATGGATCTGACTCCTCTAGTGACCCCCCTGTGAATGGAATCCCGCAATATATGCTCTTTCGTGGCTGGCGTATTTCACTCAGCATCATGTCCTCAAATTAGTCCATGGGGTATGCATTGTCCATTTCTGCATGAGGGAGTGGTATCAACAACTGTCAGAGACATTTGAGGGGCACTAAGGAATCCACATGTGTAGAGTCTCCATGAGGTCACTGGGTACTGAGTGACAGGAATCCAGGGTGTGGTAGCATTAGCCTTGTTCATCATGGCCATGATAAACCACCACTGGCAGCTTAAGACTTTCCAGGGGCTCAGAAAAGAATCCTGGGAGACAAGGACTGGGGCAGAAATGCACACGCCCTTGGGTCTTTGGAGGGGCGATCCTGCACAGAGACTTGCAGGCTGTGCTATGGTGGCCTCCCCACTGCAGAGGAGGACCAGCCCTTCAGCACTCCCTTACTTCACAGATGCCACCAGGAGGGACTCTGACTTGTGGAAATACTCTGTTCTCTTCCTGCCTTTGGGTGACTGTACAAACTTCAAAAAAGTCCAAGCTCCAGCGTGGTTCCACACAGGGTGTCTAGCCAAAATGCAAAGTTTTACCACAGCGCACAAGCAGACAGTGTTTTTTAAGTGAGGGAACAGAGCGAGGTGCCTTTCAGCACCTTTTCCGGCACTTCTTTAAAAATGATTTAAATTGGAGGCAATAGCATCGAATGCTGCACATCTGACACCCAGACGAGACTTAATGAATCATACACTCTAACAGCATCACTCTTCTCTGGCCACTCCGCTTGGCATCGTGGTGGCTGGGTTTTTTTTTCCCCATAAAAACATTTGTTCTGCAGACCATTTGCTTGTTAGAGTGTCCTGGGCAACTCTTCGTTTGTGGAGGAAGAACTGGCCCAGGAGCGGCTGCAAACCCAAGTTCCTCCTACACTTAGTCTAGTCTCTCTGGGTCTGAAATCCAGTCAAAAGACAACAGTGTTCCTTAGGAACCCAGTTTACAATCCCCTTTGGTCTCTCTCCAACTCGATCTCTTGCAGAATATGTAAGCTACACAGCCAAATGTGGTTCTTGCCCCAACAACAGCCAGCACTGTCACTGGACTGATCTGAATCAAAATAACAAAACTGCGAATGATTTGGTGGGTAGGGAAATACTGGTGCAAGGAAAAAGACAGTAATTCTGAGCGTTTGAGTTGGAGCAAATGGTTCTCTTCACTGTCATAAATGAAACCTCTGCTGGTGGGGTGTGGCGGGATAGTTTACAGTTGCCGGCTGCTGGGAAGGACAGAGGCAGAGTGGATCAAGCCTGCCCAGCTGTGTTGAGGACCACACCTGAGTGTCTCACCCACCTTCCAGGTAGGTCACTGTTTGATGCAGTGCCCTTGGCAGGGAGAGTGTTAGGGTTCTTCCTTCTGTGGCTGCAACATATACTAAGAACTTAATCTTCCGATCCAATGCTTAATGTAAATGTTTAATACAAACCTGATGTTAACATGATGCACTTGAATTTACTGGCAGGGAAGGCTGGGATTTACAGCATTCTGAAAATCACATGTTCTTGTCAGCAAGCATTGGGAAAACCTTTAAAGATGGCAAGATTTTCCTTCTGAATGGCAGGTGCATCCCTAAAGCACACATACCCAGTGCTCCATGGGGGACCGACTACTCACAGACCCCAGATTCTGGTGCAATTGAAAAAAATCCTCAACCATTTCTTTGTACACTGCTATGTGAGTGACTGGGCAGACCCTAGACTGGTTGCTGGCAAACTAAGGTCTGTAGGCCGAATTAGGCCCACAGTTTTTGTTCTTGTTTTGAACAGTTTTAATGAGGTATGATTGGTGTACAAGAAATAACATGTATGCAATGCATATAATTTGATGAGGTTGGACCTATGCAAACGCCTGTGAAATCATCGCCACAATCGAGGTAGTGGACACATTCATCACCTCCAAAAGTTTCCTTCTGTCGCATTTTTGTCGTTGTTATTTGTTTTGTTTTTGTTTTGGGGGGATAAGGACACATAACTTGACATCTACCCTACTGACAAACTTTCAAGCGAGGCTGTTCCATCGTTATCAAGTTTGGGTTATGCAAGATGAGTGAGACCCAGAGATCTGCTCTACAGCACAGTGCCGACCCTTACAGGGAACAGCACTGCAGGGTCCACAGCCTGTCTGTGTATGGCCCACAGGCTCAGGATGGCTCTTAAACATTTTTAAATGGTTGACAACAGAAGGGAAACATATTTTATGATATGCGAAAGTGATATGAAATTCCAATGAACTTCAGTCTCCATGAATACAGCTTTATTGGAGCACTGCCATACTTACTCATTTCTGTACTGTCTATGGCTGCTTTTGTCAAATAGCAGCAGAGGCCAAATGACAAAACTGAAGTTGTCCTACTTTGAGCGCATCGTGAGAAGACAGCGTTCTTTGGAAAAGACAATCATGCTGTGAAAAATAGTAAGCAGCAGGAAAGGAGGCAGACCAACTGGGAGGTGGATTGACCCCATGAAGAAGCCTTTGGCATGAGTCTCCAGGAGCTGGACAGGCCTGCCGAGGACAGGACATTTTGGACATCTCTCAGTCACGGGTCGCCAGGAGCTGGAGCCAGCTCAAGGGCATGCAATACACACAGCGGACTGAGTACTTGTGACAGCAACTTTATGGCCCCCCAAAAGCTAAGATATTCACTCTTTGGTTCTTTACAGGAAAAGATGGCTTATCTCACCCTAACCAGTCCATATATCATGATGTCACTGCTGCTAGTGTTAATGACAATGGTAGCCAGCAGCGGCTGATTGCTTCTTTGTGGGCACAGGTGGGTATACACTGACAAACCCTTGAGCACGTGCGCATGGTATGTTAATTTTAACTTTTCAGAAAATTATATCTGCTAAGCGTTTATGGGATTGTCACCCACATGGACTGTACCTTTGCCCATTCCTCTAGGTCTGAGCTTTTCTACACGTTAATGAATGTCTGGAAGGAATAATAAAAAAAAAGAAAACAAAACCCTTGATATCTAACCATATCCCCAGATGTTTGACGAATTACAAATCAAGCAAGTGTTTCACAAAACTGGCTGATCATCAGTATTACAAGGGGGAACATAAAAGACGTTCAAGTTTAATGAAGCAGAGTCTTGGGATGGACACTAGAATGCTTGTTTACTGGGTTTTCATTTCTAAATTCTACCAATGATGCTAAAAATCAACCTGCTTCGGGAACAACTGACTGAGATACTTGTTTTATTTTACACTTTTCAGAAGGATTTGGCCTGTATTGTATAGTACTTGACTCAGAATTCTTTGAGAGAGAAACTGATTTCTGTATTTCTTTATATTTTATTTTTTACCTTCCAACCCCCAAAGCTTCCCTCCCCAAACAGGGTAATGAGAAAGGACTTTGTAGACATTGGTACACAAACCTAATTACTTGGCTGACTAGACAGTATAGTTCCTGATAGCATGTATTGACTTCTTTCCTCTCCTTAGGGAAGAAATTCCCTGTGAAAATAAAACTGCACCCATGGAACACTAAATTCTTCCATGAAAATAGAACAGTCTGGGATTGGCCCAGGTTGGAGCAATCTTTTTGTTCCTAGCCAAATTTTCACAAAAGAGTCAGAATGACCTTAATTGGGACTGAAAATTCCTATGTGGCCCTAAAGTAACCTCCTAGAAAGGTGAGGAGAAATTATCATCAGGTTTAATATCTGCACTTTTATGATGGGAACCTATTTTTTTTTCTTTCAAGCTTTTAGGATTAATTTTCCTAGTTTATAGGCTATATGGAAGTGTCCCAAGGTCCCTTCGGCCTCTCTGGATGAAATAATTAGCTGCACATGCTACCCAACACTCTTCTATGCTTCGGTCCCTCATTAGTTTCAAATCTCAGTTTAATTTCCAGGAGAAATAGTTCATGGTTTCCTGAGACTTAGCAACCGAATCTGACCAACCACAGGGGGTCTCATACCTAGACTGCCTTTTTCCTGGTCCCCGGCCCACCTCTCACCCCCCTCCCCAAATCAGGTCTCTGTGAGATTCAATTGTGCTGCCTCTGTGTTTGCACATGGGACAAACCCGGAATTGTTTTCCGAGAACCAAAGGCTTCCATTTGCTCTCTTCCTAATGGCCCCAAGTTTGATTTGAAACTAGTAGCTTTCTGGACCAGCTTTTCTTAAGTCGACGTTGGTAAATGGGTGCAGCCTTGGAATCAAGCTTCTGAGCTGTTAACTCAGAAAGAATGGTGCTGATTTGGGCCATTAATTTATTTCACAGTAACTATGTAAATACCAGTTTGTCCCCATTGCAATATCCCCACTCCTTATTCCTCATAACCTGAAGCCTACATCAGTTCTCTTCTGGTTTTAACCTTCTCATGATACAACTGTCTTAGTAAGAAAGATTTATAAGGTCATATAATACAATGTTCTCTGATAGGGAAATGCAAATTAGATTAATTCTTCTGCTCAGAGACCGTCTTTAGGGCTCCAGTGCCTTCTGACTATTTTGTCACCCTTAGCGTATTGTCTCATATTACCTCTGTCCTTACCTGGCACCCCTCCCATTGGAAAGATGGCTGCTGCAGTTTGAGACAGACACACCAACATGCAGCAGAAAAGAGCACTTTCTAGCTCTTTACAGGAACAAGGAAACCTTTCTTTTTTCTTTTTTTTTTTAATTAAATTTTATTTTAATTGTTGTTCTTATACAGTCTTCTGTTTTCTACTCCCATCCCGTCCCTCCGCCCC
>PVKU01015182.1:0-19384 GCA_004027475.1 Anoura caudifer | reverse complement strand
AAAAAAAAAAAAATCCCATTTGATATAGCAAAAAGAAAAATAAAATACCTAGGAATAAACCTAACCAAAGATGTAAGGGATCTGTATGCAGAAAACTACACAACATTGAAGAAAGAAATCAAGGAAGACACAAACAAATGGAAACATATACAGTGTTCATGGATCGGAAGAATTAACATCATCAAAATGTCCATAGTACCCAAAGCAATTTACAGATTCAATGCAATACCTATTAAATTACCAATGGCATATTTCAAAACATAGAACAAATACTTCAAAAATTTACTTGGAGCCATAAACGACCTCGAATAGCTGCAACAATTTTGAGAAAGAAGAGCCAAGTAGGAGGGATTACAATACCTGATAAGGCCACTGTAGTCAAAACAGCCTGGTACTGGCACAAAAACAGACAGATGGACCCGTGGAATAGAATAGAGAGTCCAGAAATAAACCCATTTGTCTACAGTCAACTAATATTTGACAAAGGAGACAGCAACATAAAATGGAGTAAAAGTAGCCTCTTCAACAAGTGGTGTTGGGAGAACTGGACAGCTACATGCAAAAAAAAATGAAACTCGAGCACCAGCTTACACCATACAAAAAGATGAACTCAAGGTGGATAAAAGATTTAAATATAAGCCATGACACCATTAAAGTCCTAGAGGAGAACATAGGCAGGAAAATCTCAGACATTTCACACTGCAATATTTTTACTGATATGTCCCTTAAAGCAAGGGACATAAAGGAAAGAATAAACAAATGGGATCTCATCAAAATAAAAAGCTTCTGCATGGCTAAAGAAAACAGTATTAAAATAAAAAGAGAACCAGCTATATGGGAAAACATATTTGCCAATGATACCTCAGACAAGGGTTTAATCTCCAAAATATATAAAGAACTCACACGACTCCACTCTCAGAAGATAAGCAACCCAATTAAAAAATGGGCAAAGGACTTGAACAGAAACTTCTCCAAGGAGGACATACAGAAGATCCAGAAACACATGAAAAGATGCTCGATATTGCTAGCTATCAGAGAGATGCAAATTAAAACCACAATGAGATACCACCTCACACCAGTCAGAATGGACATCATAAACAAAGCAACAAACAACAAGTGTTGGAGAGGTTGTGGAGAAAAGGGGACCCTAGTACACTGTTGGTGAGACTGCAGACTGGTACAACCACTGTGGAAAGCACTATGGAATTTTCTAAGAAAACTTAAAATGGACTTACCTTTTGACCCAACAATTCCACTGCTAGGATTATATCCTAGAAACCCTGAAACAGCAATCCAAAAGAACCTATGCACCCCAATGTTCATAGCAGCACAATTTACAATAGCCAAATATTGGAAGCAATATTTGCTAGGTGCCCATCAGTAAATGAATGGATCAAGAAACTATGGTACATTTACACAATGGAATTCTATGCAGCAGAAAGAAAGAATGAGCTCCTGCCCTTTGTGACAGCATGGATGGAACTGAAGAGCATTGTGCTAAGTGAAATAAGCCAGAAGGTGAGAGACAAATACCATATGATCTCACCTTTAACAGGAACCTAATAAAAAAAACAAACAAACAAGCATAATATAACCAAAGACACTGAAATTGAGAACAAGAGAGGAGAGGGATAGGAATATCCAGGGAAAAGGGGAAGGGATTAGAGCAAGAAGTATGAAAGACACATGGAGAAAAGCTGGGGGGGGGTGGTGAAAATGGGAGGGAGCTGGGGAGGGCTGGGGTGGTGGGATGGGATGGGAGAAGAAAACAGAAAACTGTATAAGAACAACAATTAAAATAAAATTAAAAAAATCTTTTTCTGGTAGTTCATTATTGGTATATAAAATATAAATGATATCTGAATATTTGTTTTATTTTAATTGTTGTTCAAGCACAGTTTTCTGCCTTTTACTCCCAACCCAGCACACTCCCCCAGTCCTCCTCACCTCCCTCCCATTTCCAATCCCCCCCTAGTTTTTGTCCACGTGTCCTTTATACTTGTTACTGCAAATGCTTCTCCTTTTCCCCTGAAATTCCCTCCCCTCTCCTCTCTGGACACTGTCAGCCTGTTCTCTATTTCAGTGTTCTGCTACTTTACTGAATTCATTTATCAGTTTTAATAGTTTTATGTAGAGTCTTTAGGGTTCTCTGTATTTAGTATCATGTCATCTGTAAATAATGATTGTTTTTCTCTTCCTTTCCAATTTATATGCTGTTTATTTCTTCTTTTTGTCCTATTGCTGTGGCTGGGACTTCCAATATTATGTTGATGAAGAGTTGTGAAAGTGGACATCATGTATTTCTTCTGATGTTAAGGAAATAACTTTTAGTTTTTCCTGTTGAATATGATGTTATCTGTGGGTTTGTCATATAGATGATTTTTATTATGTTGAGGTATATTCTTTCTAACTCCACTTGCTGAGAACTTTTGTCAATAATGGATGTTGGATATTTTAAATTGATTTTATTGATTTATTATTATGAGAATATTATTTTTATACTCATTTTATCACATTAATTAATTTGTGGATATTGAGGAAAGCTTGTATCATATGAATGAATCTCACTTAATCATGGTGTATGATCTTCTCAATGTATTTTTTGAATTCCATCTTTGTTAATATTTTGCTGAAGATTTTTGTATCTGTATTTATTAGAGATATTTCCTGTAATATTTATTTTCTTGCAATTTCTTTGTCTGGTTTTGGAATCCGGATAATTTGACCTTGTAAAATGAGCTAAAACTTCCCCTTTTCTTGAATATTTTGGAAAAGTCTTAAAGGGATAAATGTTAATTAATCCTTGAATATTTGGTAAAATTCACTTGTGAAGTCATCTGGCCCCAAACAATAGTTCACTGGGAATTTTTTTTTATTGTTTATACTTTTCCAGTTTTCCCCACTCTTTCTCCCTTTGTCTACTTCCACCAAGCCCCCCACTCATATTGTTGTCCATGTTCACTGGCCATGCACACATGTTCTTTGGCCAGTCCCTTCACATTCTTTCATCCAGGCCTTTCCCTGCCCTTGACAGCTGTAAGACTGTCCCATGGACCTGTGCTTCTGTTTCTACTCTGCTTGGTAGTTTATTTTGTTCATTAGATTCCTCATACAAGTGAGATCATATGACATTTGCCTTTCACTGACTGGCTTACTTCACTTAGCATAATAATTTCCAAGTCCATCTAGCTGTTGAAATAAGTAAGAGTTCCTCCTTTTTTACTCTTGTGTGGTATTCTATTGTGTAAATGCAACACAGCTTTTTTATCCATTCATCTACTGATAGATACTTAGGCTGTTTCCATGTCTTAGCTATTGTAAATAATGCTACTGTGAACATAAGGGTGCATATATTCTTTTTGATTAGTGTTTCAGAATTCTTAGGATATATTTCCAGAAGCAGTCCTATTTGTTTATTTTCTCCTTTGTTTCTACTGCTCTGAAAGATATATTGGCAAAATATCCCTATGTGAGATACCAGAGATTTTACTGCCTATGATTTCTTCTAGCATTTTTATGGTTTTGAAGCTTACATTTAAGTCTTTTTTTCCATTTTGAGTTTATTATTGTGTGTGGTGTAATAAGATGATCTAGCTTAATTTTTTAACATATACCAGACCAATTCTCAATGACCATTTAATGAAGAGAATTTACTCTGTCGTATGCTCTTGCCCACTTTGTCAAATATCAATGGACTATAAAGGTGTGAGTTTATTTCTGGGCTCTCCATTCTGTTCCATTGATCTGTATGCCTGTTCTTAATGTCAGTACCAGAGTGTTTTGATTACAGTGTTCTTGCAAATATTGTACCATCCTTGTGATGGTACAATACCATCCCTGTGATGAATACCACTTGATCATGGTGTTTGATCTTTTGGATGTATTTCTGAGTGTGGTTTGCCAGTATTTTGTTAAGGATTGTATCGTCTATGTTCATCAGTGATATTGGCCTGTACTTTGCTTTCTTTGTTGTGTCTCATTCTGCTGTTTAAGATGATTCTGGCCTCATAAAAAGAGTTTGGAAGTCTTCCCTCTTCTTGGATTTTTTTGAATAGTCTGAAAAGGATAGGGGTTAGCTTAACCTGAAATGTTTTGTAAAATTCTCCTGTAGAACCATCTGGTCCAGGGCTTTTGGGTGATGGAAGTTTTTGATTATGGTTTCTCTTTCACCAGCTATTATTGGTCTCTTTAGGCTTTCTGTTTCTTCTTAATTCAGTTTTGGAAGGTCATATTTTTCTAGAAATTTGTCCATTTCACCCCATTTTTTAAATTTTTCATAGTAATTTCTTATAATCCTTTGTATTTCTGAGGTATCAGTTGTAATTTCTCCTCTTTAACTTCTGATTTTATTTTTTTGGATCCTGTCTCTTTTTTTTCTTGATGAGTCTGCTTAAAGACTTGCCTATTTTGTTTATCTTTTTAAAGAATCAGCTCCTAGATTTATTGATCCTTTGGGTTGTTCTTTAGTCTCTATGTCATTTAATTCTGTTCTGATATTGATTATTTCCTTCCTTTTACTCACTCTTGGGTTTGTTTGTTATTTCCCCAGTTCTTGTAAATGTAACATTAAGTTGTTTATTTGAAATGTTTATATCTTTTTTAGGAAGGCCTGCATTGCTATGAACTTCCCTCTCAAGACTGCCTATGCTGTGTCTCATAGGTTTTGGACTGTTGTGTTTTCATTTTTATTTCCAGAAACTTTTGATTTCTTCCTTGATATCATTATTAACACATTCATTGTTTAATATCATGCTATTCAGTTTCCATGAGTTTGAATATTTTTGATTGTTTCCTTGAGGTTGGTTTCTAGTTTCAAGTTCTTGTGGTCAGAGAAAATGCTTGATATGATTTCAATTTTCTTGAATTTTTTGAGGCTTGTTTTGTATCCTGTCATAGGGTCCATCATTGGAAATATTCACATACATTTGAAAACACTGTGTTTTTTGCTTCTTTAAGATGAAAGCTTTTATATATATATTAGTAAAGTTCATTTGATTTAATGTGTTATTCATTTCCAAACGATATACTTTGTTTGGAAGATCTATCCAGTGTTGACAGTAGGTTGTAGAAATCCCCTAGTATCAGTGTGTTGCTATCTATATCTTTATTGAAGTACTCCAAGAATTTCCTTATGTATTTGAGTACTCTTATTTTGGGTGCATATAGGTTTACAATATTTATGTCTTCTTGATGGATTCTTCCCTTGAGTATTATGAAGTGTCCTTCTGGGTCTCTTTTTATGGCCTTTATTTTGAAGCCTATTTTGTTGGATGTAAATATTGGTACCCCAGCTTTTTTGCTCTGTTTGCTTAGAATATTTTTACCAACCCTTCACTTTTCAGTGTATGTAGGTCTTTTGTTCTTATGTGGGTCTCTTGTTGGCAGCATATGTGAGGGTCATGTTTTCTTATCCATTCAGCTACCCTATGTCTTTCTATTGGAGTATTTAATCTATTTACATTTAAGGTTATTGTTGATAGGTACTTATTCATTGCCATTTTACTCCCTTTGTAGTTGTTTTCCTCTCTCTCTCACTGTTTATCTCCCTCTCCTTGGAGCAATCCCTTTAGCATGTCTTCCGATGTTTCTTTGGTGAGGCGTATTCTTTTAGCCTTCTTTTGTCTGAGAAGTTCCTTATTTTGCCTCCCATTTTAATTGAGAGCTTTGCTGGATAGAAAAGTCTTGGTTGCAGGCTTTTCCTTTATATTACTTGAAAAATACTTGCCATTCCCTTCTGGCTTGTAATGTTTCTGTTGAGAAGTCAAGCTGTTAGACTTATCAGGGATTCCTTTTTCATTACTTTCTATTTCTCCCTTGCTACCTTTAAAATTCTCTTTGTCTTTGAATTTTGATGTTTTAATTATGCTGTGTCTTGGAGTTGGCCTTTTTGGGTTACTCTCAATTGGAACCCTCTGTGCTTCCCAGAATTGTGTGGCTTTTTCTTGTATCAAATAGAGAAGTTTTCCACCATTACATTTTCAACAGGTTTTCTATCCTTTACTCCTCTTCTTCTCCTTCTGGTATCCCTATTACATGGATATTATTCCATTTCATGTTGTCCTGCAATTCCCTTAATCCTGCTTCATTCTTTTTGAGTCTTTTTTCCTTTTATTACTCTTTTTGAGAGTTTTTTTCTATTTTGTATTCCTGCTCACTTATTCAATCCTCTGCTTCATTGAACCAGTTTTTGATTCTTTCTAATATGGTCTTTAATTCAGAAATTGTATTCTCCATTTCCTCTTGGCCCTTGTTGATTGTTTTCATGTCCTTTTTTAAGCTGATGTACTTTGCAGTAAGTTCTTTGTGGTTTCCTTGTAGTTTTTCATAATTCGCACTGAGCTCATTGAGCTTCCTTATAACCATTGTTTTAAACTCAATATGTGATAGTTGACTTGCCTTTATTTCATTTAGCACTCTTTCTGAGGATTTCTCCTTTCCTTTCAATTGGGTGTTGTTTCTTTGTCTTCCCATTATTTGTGAGACCATTCTTGTTTGCTACTGTTTCTTAAGTTGATCCATTTTGACTTCCTTACATTGTGGTATGAAGTTCTAGGATAGGGTGTCTGTGAGATTCAGTGGTGCAGTCTCCTTGATTACCTGAACTGAATGCTCTTGGATGCCCTTTATGCCATCTATTTTGGTTTTCTGGATGTAAGTTGGTTTTGATTATTGTTGGATTTTCTTTGATGGGTTCTTTCCTCCAGCTGGTTGACTGAGGATCACTTTGCCCACCATGTTTTGTATGGTGTTGTACAGTGGTGCCAGAAGAAAACCACACATCCCAGGATACAAATCCACACCCACAAAACTAACTCTCCCTTGCAATCCCACTATGAACAGCAAATAAACATGTATTAATAAGGGTGTAAATAGATTAAAACTATTATAAGAGAGGAGAGTGAATATAAGATGAACTACTGAAAGAAAAATGATTTTGAAATGGTAGACTGAGGAACACAAACAAGAGTTTAGCATTGGAGCAATGTGAAAAGAGAAGATAAAATTTACATCATGAATAAAAAAGGAATAAAGAATGTGGAATAGAGTATGAGAAGTGTATAATAATGGTTTAAACATAAATTAAAATGATATAAAATAAATGAAGTGAGAGAAAAAAGATAAAGAAGGAAAAATAGTAAATAATTATTAAACATGTAGGAGGCAAATTGGAGAGAAAAATCCACCACAGTACTATCAACCACACATGCGCTAAAATTAATATAGGTGGTATGGGAATAAAAGGGAAAAAAGAAACAAAGAAAAGTTTAAGATATGTCTAGGGGAATGGGAAGTGATTTTGAAGTGATAAAGTGAGAGGGAATATTAACAGTGAGGAACAAAAGGCAGGCTAAGACAGGGTAAAATTAAAATTTGGGATATAAGGAAAAAGAAAAAAGAGAAAAAAAGAAAATAAAGAGCAGGATGAAAGAGAAATAGAAGAAAGACAAAAATTAAAAAAAAAAACAGGCTAAGATGGCAAAATTAAAAATTTGAGACAAAAAGCAGAGTAGGAAAGGGGACCAGTAAAATTTCATATTTGAAATATAACATTAGTGAAGGTCCATAAATAAAATTGAAAAAATATGCAACAATAGCTAACCTGCCCATAACCAACTAGCAAAGATTGCTAAAGGTGGAGAGAAAACATGGGTATTTTAAGAGCAGGGAAATAGGATATGAGATGACCATTAACAAGAAAATTAGTTTTGTGTGTCTGGAGGGTGGAGAAATAGTAAAAGTATGGAATGGAAATAAGTTGTAGCTAGACAGAAAACAAAATTTACAATGAAAACAATGCAAGGTAAGAGGAAGGTAAAATGGGGTAAGAGAAGGGAGGAGCAAAATATGTGAATTGAAATACAGTATAGTTTAAAATCCAGTGACTTAATATGTACAAACTTGCCGGACAAGAAATGAATGTTAAAAAGCTATGCTGGAAAGAAAATAATCACAAATCATGGAGAATACCACAGTGGATTTCATCTCAGTAGCCTCTAGTATTTACCACTGTTTTTTTCTTCATAGTTCTGCATCTGGTGATGTCAGATGTGGACCCCATCTGACCTTATGTAGCCTTTTCCAGACTTCCAGGGATCTACTGTCCCTGGCTGTCTCCTTCAGTTCTTAATCTAGTCACTCTACACTCAGCAGTCAGGTTTATGCACTGCAGGACATGGCTGAATCCCTCCTGGGATTGGGGCTATTTTTTCCCCTCAGGGTGCTGCTGCTGCTATTCAGAGGGGAGTAGTCTGCCTGAGCAGGATAGCTGCTACCATATGGGGGTTGGCCCAGCACCAGGATCCCTGTGCCTACTCTCTCAGTTCTCTCTCCAAAGCCTCCATCCCCAATATCTTCTCAAGTTTCTCTTGTCTACTCTGTACCTTCTTTGCCAGGGATCTACTGTTTGTAGTTATCTCCTTCAGTTAATCCTGTCAATCAGTATTTAGCAATCAGGTGTAAGAACCACAGGACAGGGACAGAGTCTCTCCTGCCATCAGGGCTGTTGTTTCACGTCAGATTGCTGCCACTTGGAGAGTGGTGTGCCTGAACACAATGGCTGCTGCTGTATTGGGGATGACTCAGCACCAGGATCTCAGCATCTACTCTCTCAGTTCTCTCCCCAAAGCTTCCATCCCCAGTATCTCCTCAGGTGTCTCTCAGCCACTCTGCCCCTACCTTAGCTGGAGCCCAGGGTAAGTGGCTGCAAATAAAAATTTGTACGTTGGCCCTTTAAACAGCTCTTTGTGTCTCTGGCCATCTGTCTCCAGCAGAGAACGACTCTGTCACTTTTGCCACTGTTTGTTATCTATGTACTTTTTTTGGCTCTAGAGCTCTAGGCTGGGAATCCTAGCTTAGGGTTTAGACCCCATTCTTCTCAGGGGAATCATACTGACTGCTTAATTATCCCTCCAGTGCTGCTGTCTGTGGTCACCTAGCTAGCCTTCTTGTGTCTTTATTACACTCCTTACCAGACAGATTGTGCTGAATCTTTTGTCTGTCTGTCTGAGGTCTTTTTTTATTTTAAATAATAGTTTTTTGGATGAATTAGTTTTGTTGTCAGACCTTGCTTGTTATCACTTTTAATATTTCATGCCAATCCCTCTGACCTGAAATGTTTCTGTTGAGGAATCAGCTTATAGTCTCATTGGAGTACCCATGTAGGTAGCTAACTCTGTTTCTTGTGGCCCTAAGATCCTCTCTTTGCCTTTGATCTTTGCTGTTTTAAGTATGATATGTCTTGGTGTGGACCTCTTTGGGTTTATCTTGTTTGGGTGTCTCTGTGCTTCTTGGACTTGTGCATCTTTTCCTTCTCCGTGTTAGGAAAGTTTTTGGTTATTATTTCTTCAAATATGTCCTCAGTCCCTTGCTCTCCCTCTTCTTTTTCTGGTATCCATATGATGAAGATGTTGTTACCTTTCATGTTGTCCCACAGTTCCCTTAAACTGTCCTCATTTTTTATTATATCCTTTTTTAAAAAGATTTTATTTATTTATTCTTTAGAGATGGGAAGGGGGTAAGAAAGAGAGCGAGAGAAACATCAATGTGTGGTTGCCTCTCGCACACCTGCTAGTGGGGACCTGGCCTGCAACCCAGGAATGTGCCCTAGGCTGGAAATCAAACCAGTGACCCTTTGATTCTCAGTCCAGCACTCAAACACTGAGCCACAGCAGCCAGGGTGTCCTTGTTCTTTTTTAATTGTTTTTCCTTTTGCTGCTCTGTTTGGGTGTTTCTTTTTTTTACTAACCTTGTCATCCAAATTGCTGGTTAAATCCTCTGCTTTATTGAACCTACTTTCATTCCTTTCAGTGTATTCTTAATGTCAGCTATGTTTTTCCTCATTTCTGACTCGTTGTTCTTTGTGGTTTCTGTATTCTCTTTCATGCTGTTGAGCATCCTTATAATCATTAGTTTGAGCCCTTTATCTGATAAATTATTTGCCTCAATTTTTTAGTTCTTTTCTGGAGATTCCTTTCATTTGGGTCTTGTTTCTTTGTCATCCCATTTTGGCTGTGTTTTGGTTTTTGCTTTTGTTTTTATGTATTAGATAGAATTTCTATGGTTCCCATTCTTCATGATATGACCCTCTGTAGTAGCTGTTCTGTGGGATCCAGTGGTACAGTCTCCTTGATTTCCTTAGCTGGGTGCTCCTGGAATGTCACTTGTGTGGGTTATGTGGGCCCTCCATTTTTAATTGGGTTTGCTTGCTGTTGTCTTATTTGATGGTGGGATCAAACCTCAGGCTGGATGACTATGAGGCTCAACCCCAATCATGGCATGCCAGCTTCTCTACAGGTGCTTGGTTTCCTCTAATAGGTTCAAAGTCTTCATAACCTTTACTTTGATACTGAATTCAACTTTTTTTTCATAAGGGAATCTCTAAAGCCTTTTGTGAAGAAGTCATTACCAGGTCCAGATCCAAGACAGTTTGGGGTTGAAGTAAGGGAGGGCATGTCTGGGGTGTGGGCAAGGGTTGTTGGTACATCATTTGAGTGTAGAATGATGAGCTTGAGAGGTGGAATCAAGAGAAGAAAGGAAATTAAGTCATGGCTGTAAAGGAGGAGACATGGTGATGGGGGGGAGGAGAGCCACACTAAAAAAAATAAACATCCTAGCCCCTGTGAATCCATGCCCTAGACAGGGAAAATAAAATCAAAAGAAATAATAGACTGATAAATTTGTAAAATGAGGAAAAGCAAAGAACAGACTTTAATGTAGAGCAAGGAAACTGAGTCAGGGGTAGAGGGAGATAGACAGTGGTGGCTTTGGTCCATCCCATGTCACTGCAGTCCCCGAGTTCAGTTGCTAATATTTTGCTGAGAATTTTAGCATCTTTGTTCCACAGGGATATGACCTATAATTTTCTTTCTATGTAGTATATTTATTTGGTTTTGGAATTAGGATAATACTGGCCTCCCAAAATGTGCTTGAGAGTCTTTCATCCCCTTGAATATTTGGAATACTTTAAGAAGGATAGGTGTTAGTTATCCTTTGAATGTTTTGTAAAATTCACCTGTGAAGCAATCTGGTCAGGACTTTTGTTTGCTGGGAGTTTTTTTGATTACTGTTTTAATTTCACTAGTTGTAACCTGTTGATTCTCTGATTCTTTCTCATTTGATTTGGGAAAGTTAATCACCAATTACCAGTTGCCCATAGCTGTAGCCCTCTGAAGCATCTGAATAGTTTCCACAGAGGAATGTTCAAGCTTAATGCAAAATGTGATGCAGATTTGTTTCTGTACTCACTCAGGCATCTTGAATACAATGGCCACACAGTACATATGCTCACTCAAGGGTATCTACCAACCCCACTGGCTAATACAGTGAAGTCTTCATTGTTCATACATGTGCATTCCAGTCTACTCTCCTTGGCTTCCAGGTTACATCGATGGCATGCAAACCATTCTGATTATATTAACCTTGGCTGTAGTTTTTCCAAACAGACCTTATATATACAAGTAGTCTTGGTTTAGATCTATGCTTTTTAATCACTTTGAATATTTCCTGTCAATTCTTTCCAGCCTATAATGTTTCTGTGGAAAAAATAGCTGACATTCTTATGGGAGTTTTCTTGTAGGTAACTGTCTTTTTTTCTGTGGCTTTTAAGATTCTCTCTTTGTTTTTAACCTTATGATGTGTTCTGGTATGGGCCTCTTTGTGTTCATCTTGTTCAAGGTCTCTGCCATTTCTGGACTTGTGTGTCTTTTACCTTCACCAGGTTGGATAAGTTTTCAGTAATTATATCTTTATGTAGATTCTTGATCTCCTGTTTTATATCTCTTTTTTTTTTTTCTGGTACCCATATCATGTGGATGTTGTTATGCTTCATGTTTTCTCAATGTTCCTTTAAACTATCCTCATTCTTGTCAATTTAATTTAATTTTAATTTTTTTTTATGTTCTGATTGGGTATTTTCTGCTAACTTGTTTTCCAAATTGCTAATTCAATCCTCTGCTTCACTTAACCTACTCTGTATTTTTTCAGTGTATTTTTGATGTCAGATACTATATTTTTCATTTCTGACTGGTTCTTTTTTATGGTTTCTATGACCTTTATCATGCTGTTGTAGTTCTCACTAAATTCTCTAAGCATCCTTATAACTTTTACTTTGAACTCTATATGTAATAAATTGCTTGCATCCATTTCATTTAGCTCTTTTCTAGAAAGTTCTCTTGTTCTTTTATTTATGGCTTTTTCTCTCTCTCTCCAATGTGACTTTGTGTTTGTTTCTATATATTAAGTTGATCTGCTATGACTCCAACTCTTTATGGGGTGGCTTTTATGTTGTAAGTGTTCTTTGTGACCTGGTGGCACAACCTTTTTGATCACCTTAGCTGAGTGCTCTAGGAAGTTTCTTTTGTGGTTTATTTGAGCCCTCTTGTTATAACTCAGTCTTGATCGCTATTGGCCCATTTGTATATGGGATTGACACTCAGGCTGGCTGATTATGAGGATGAACCCCAGCTATTCCATGCAAACTGTTATGCAAGTGCTGACCCCACAAAGCAAAATTTACCTCTGCAGGGTCTGTTGCCTGCAGGGTTCTTCCTTTGGATATGCAGTTTGTGAAACTTATTGGATCCTGCTCTCGTGTTGTGTGAAGTTTACCACAGACCATGTTGGTTCTGGGCCTTTGAGAAGGGACTCTGGTGAAATCCAATGCCAGACACTGTGTGTGCTTGGCTCTCAGCAACCTTCTTTGAATTACAAGCATCTCACAGATTGTGTCTGCCTTAGTTGTGCTTGTGTGCATGCATAAAAACAACCTGCACACCAAGGTTGGCATTTACCAACATTGGGTCTGGGAGCAGAAAAGCAGAAGTCCCAAGACATCCTGAGGTCTGCCTTTGCCTGCCTCTGTCTGCTATCTGCCTGCTAGGCTTAGTCACTAAAAGAGCCTCTTGTAGAGTCAGGAGGGTGAGGCTAATGGATTTTTTTATTTAATCTTTATTGCATTTTCTTTCTATTATCATTAATCCCCTTATATTATACCTCTTCCCCCAGCAATCAACACAATGTTGTCCATGTCCATGAGTACTCTTACCTTTTTGCTCAATCCCTCCACCACCTTTCTCCCCCACCCCGACAAGCTATCATCCTGCTCTCCATCTATGAGTCTGTCCCCATTTTCTTGTTAGTTTGGTTTGTTCATTAGATTTCACATATGAGTGAAAAATCATGAGGTATTTGTCTTTTTCTGACTAGCTTATTTCACTTAGCATAAAGTTCTCCAGGTCCATCCATGTTGAGGAAAAGGGTAAACTTTCTTCTTTTTTATGGCCAAGTAGAATTCCATTGTGTAAATGTCCCATAGTTATTTTATGTGGAAGACCCCATTCCACAGCACTTTCCCAGCTGCCATGGATGTGAATAAGTCATCCTGGACACAATCCATTCTTCCAGTGGGAAAGGGGGTAGTGATTCCCTTTAGTAAAGAATGTTCCAAGCCCTTCTCCAAAAGGCTTTTACTAGGGTCGGAATGCTCAAGGGTATACAGCATACATGCATAGCTTATCAATCAATGTCCAAAAAGCTACAGTTGTAGAAAACAAATATTATCTTACAGATAACAATAGAAGAAACACAGATCTTCTCAGGTCAGGGTCTGAAAGACATGCTGGAACCAGATGGTTGTGAAAGTGTATTTCATGATGCAAGGAGTTCACCACTTATGCTTTGAACTTAATCATCTGGTTTCTATCAACAGGACTATACCAAAGCAAAGCAATCTTCAAAACATACAGTGTATTTATCAGGCCTGATTTCCCATGGGAACCCTCAGTGTCAGTGTTAGGTCATACCTGCCCGCTAGGTTCCTGGCTTTCCAGTGAGACTTACTGGCCTCTTTCAAGGCCTGCCCATGCAGGGCTACAGTCTCCAAAACTATACAATGTGGTACCCAACAGTTTTATCCACTCATCTACTGATAGACACTTGGGCTGCTTCCACATCTTAGTGATTGTAAATAATGATGCAATGAACAGAGGGAGCTTTTGTTCTTTCAAATTAGTGTTTTGGGTTCCTTCAGATATATTCCCAGAAGTGGGATTGCTGGGTCAAAAGGCAGATCCATTTTTAGTTTTTTGAGGTCACCCCATACTGCTTTCCACAATGATTACACCAGTCTGCATTCCCACCAACAGTGCAAAAGAGTTCCCCTTTCTCACATCCTTGCCAGCACTTGTTCTTGATTTATTGACAATAGCCATTCTGAAAGGTGTGAGATAATATCTTGTTGTGGTTTTAATTTACATTTCTTTGATGATTAGTGATGTTGAGCATCTTTTTCTATGTTATTGGCCATCTGTATGTCCTCTTTGGAGAAGTATCTATTCAGGGCCGTGGTACATTTTAAGTGGGATGATTTATTTTTGGTGTTGAGTTTTGTAAGTTATTTATGATTTTGGATTTTTAAAAAATTTTATTTTAATTGTTGTTCTTATACAGTTTTCTGTTTCCTACTCCCATCCCATCCCACCAACCCAGCACTCCCCAGCTCCCTCCCATTTTCACCCCCCTCCCCTAGCTTTTGTCCATGTGTCTTTCATACTTCTTGCTCTAATCCCTTCCCCTTTTCCCTGGATATTCCTATCCCTCTCCTCTCTTGTTCTCAATTTCAGTGTCTTTGGTTATATTATGCTTGTTTTTTTTTTTAATTAGGTTCCTGTTAAAGGTGAGATCATATGGTATTTGTCTTTCACCTTCTGGCTTATTTCGCTTAGCATAATGCTCTTCAGTTCCATCCATGCTGTCACAAAGGGCAGGAGCTCCTTCTTTCATTCTGCTGCATAGAATTCCATTGTGTAAATGTACCATAGTTTCTTGATCCATTCATTTACTGATGGGCACCTAGGTTGCTTCCAATATTTGGCTATTGTAAATTGTGCTGCTATGAACATTGGGGTGCATAGGTTCTTTTGGATTGCTGTTTCAGGGTTTCTAGGATACAATCCTAGCAGTGGAATTGTTGGGTTAAAAGGTAGGTCCATTTTAAGTTTTCTTAGAAAATTCCATAGTGCTTTCCACAGTGGTTGTACCAGTCTGCAGTCTCACCAACAGTGTACTAGGGTCCCCTTTTCTTCACAACCGCTCCAACACTTGTTGTTTGTTGCTTTGTTTATGATGTCCATTCTGACTGGTGTGAGGTGGTATCTCATTGTGGTTTTAATTTGCATCTCTCTGATAGCTAGCGATATCAAGCATCTTTTCATGTGTTTCTGGATCTTCTGTATGTCCTCCTTGGAGAAGTTTCTGTTCAAGTCCTTTGCCCATTTTTTAATTGGGTTGCTTATCTTCTTAGAGTGGAGTCGTGTGAGTTCTTTATATATTTTGGAGATTAAACCCTTGTCTGAGGTATCATTGGCAAATATGTCTTCCCATATAGTTGGTTCTCTTTTTATTTTAATACTGTTTTCTTTAGCCATGCAGAAGCATTTTATTTTGATGAGATCCCATTTGTTTATTCTTTCCTTTCTGTCCCTTGCTTTAAGGGACATATCAGTAAAAATGTTGCTGCGTGAAATGTCTGAGATTTTCCTGCCTATGTTCTCCTCTAGGACTTTAATGGTGTCATGGCTTATATTTAAATCTTTTATCCACCTTGAATTTATTTTTGTGTATGGTGTAAGTTGGTGTTCAAGTTTCATTTTTTTGCATGTAGCTGTCTAGTTCTCCCAACACCACTTGTTGAAGAGGCTACTTTTACTCCATTTTATGTTGCTGCCTCCTTAGTCAAATATTAGTTGACTGTAGACAAATGGGTTTATTTCTGGACTCTCTATTCTATTCCACTGGTCCATGTGTCTGTTTTTGTGCCAGTACCAGGCTGTTTTGATTACAGTGGCCTTATCAGGTACTGTAATCCCTCTTTCTTGGCTCTTCTTTCTCAAAATTGCAGCAGCTATTCGAGGTCATTTATGGCTCCACATAATTTTTGAAGTGTTTGTTCTATGTCTGTGAAATATGCCATTGGTAATTTAATAGGTATTTCATTGAATCTGTAAATTGCTTTGGGTAGTATGGATATTTTGATGATGTTAATTCTTCCGATCCATGAACACGGTATATGTTTCCATTTGTTTGTGTCTTCCTTGATTACTTTCTTCAATGTTGTGTAGTTTTCTACGTACAGATTCTTTACGTCTTTGGTGAGGTTTATTCCTAGGTATTTTATTTTTCTTTTTGCTATATCGAAAGGGATTTTTTTCTTGATTTCTGCTTCTGCTGTTTCATTGTTTGTATACAAAAATGCCTTTGATTTTTGGATATTGACTTTGTATCCTGCTGTTTTGCCAAATTCATTTACTAGGTTGAGCAGCTTCTGGGCCGAGTCTATAGGATTTTCTATGTACACTATCATGTCATCTGCAAATAATGATAGTTTTGTTTCCTCCTTTCCAATTTGGATGCCTTTTATTTCCTTTTTTTGTCTAATTGCTGTGGCCAATACTTCCAATACTATATTTGAATAGAAGTGGTGAAAGTGGACATCCTTGTCTTGTTCTTGATCTTAGTGGAAAAGATTTTAGTTTTTGCCCATTGAGTATGATGTTGGCTGTAGGTCTCTCATATATGGCCTTTATTATGTTGAAGAATGCTCCCTCAATTCCCACTTTGCTGAGTGTTTTTATCATAAATGGGTGCTGCACCTTATCAAATGCTTTTTCTGTGTCTATTGATATGATCAGGTAATTTTTTGTCTTTGCTTTTCTTTATGTGATGTATTACATTTACTGATTTGCGTATGTAGAGCCATCCTTGCATCCCTGGGATTAATCCCACTTGGTCATGATGTATGATCTTTTTAATGTATTGTTAGATGCTGTTTGCCAATATTTTGTTGAGGATTCTAGCATCTATGTTCATCAGTGGTATGGGCCTGAAGTTTTCTTTCCTTGTTATGTCTTTGTCTGGTTTGGAGATTAGAATGATGCTGGCTTCATTAAAAGAGTTTGGTAGTCTTCCATCATTTTGGATTTTTTCAAAAAGTTTGTGAGGGATAGGGGTTAGCTCTTCCTTAAATGCTTTGTAAAATTCTCCTGTGAAACCATCTGGCCATGGGCTTTTGTGTGTTGGGAGTTTTTTGATTACTGCTTCTATTTCATCTGCTGTTATTGGTCAGTTCAGGCTTTCTGCTTCTTCTTCATTGAGTTTTGGGAGATTATATTTTTCTAGAAACTTCTCCATTTCACCTAAGTTTTCAAATTTCTTGGTGTACAGTTCTTCATAGTAATTTCTTACAATCCTTTGTATTTCTGTGGTGTCAATTGTAATCTCTCCTCTTTCATTTCTGATTGTGTTTATTTGGGTTCTCTCTCTTTTTTCCTTGATGAGCCTGCTTAAAGGCTTATCAATTTTGTTTATCTTTTCAAAAAACCAGCTCCTGGATCCATTGATCTTTAGAATTATGCTTTTAGTCTCTATGCCATTTAATTGTGCTCTGATCTTAGTTATTTCCTTCCTTCTACTTGCTCTGGGCTGTCTTTGCTGTTGATCCTCGAGTTCTTGTAGGCATAGAGTTAAGTTGTTTGTTTGAGATGTTTCTATCTTTTTTTAGGTAGGCCTGTATTGCTATGAACTTTCCTCTAAGGACTGCCTTTGCTGTGTCCCATAAGTTTTGGGTTGTTGTGTGTTCATTTTCATTTGTTTCCAGAAACTTTTTTATTTCTTCCCTAATTTCATTCTTGACCTATTCATTGTTTAATAGCATGCTATTCAATCTCCATGACTTTGAGGACTTTGTGTTTTTCCCCTTCGGGTTGGTTTCTAGTTTCAGTCCCTTGTGGTCAGTGAAGATGCTTGGTATGATTTCAATTTTCTTGAATTTGATAAGTTTAGTTTTATGACCTATCATGTGGTCTATCTTTGAGAATGTTCCATGTGCATTTGAATAGAAAGTGTATGTAGTTTCTTTGGGATGAAGGGCTCTATATATATCAATTAAGTCCATTTCATCTAGGATATCATTCAATGTCACAATATCTTTGTTGATATTTTGTTTAGAAGATCTGTTCATTTTTGAAAGTGGGGTGTTAAAATCCCCTACTATAATTGTGTTGCTGTCAATATCTTTCTTGAAGTCCTCTAAGATTTTCTTGATGTATTTAGGTGCTCCTATGTTGGGTGCATAGATATTTTCAATGTTTATGTCTCCCTGGTGGATTCTTCCTTTGAGTGTTATGAAGTGACCTTCAGGATCTCTCTTTATGGCTCTTCTTTTGAAGTCTATTTTGTGTGATATGAGTATTGCTACCCCAGCCTTTTTTTTCCTGTCCATTTGCTTGGAAAATTTGTTTCCAGCCCTTCCCTTTGAGTTTGTGTTGGTCTTTTGTCCTGAGGTGGGTCTCTTGTAGGCAGCACATGTGTGGGTCATGCTTTCTTATCCTTCAGCTATTCTATGCCTTTTGATTGGAGCATTTAATCCATTTACATTTAAGGTTATTATTCATAGGTACTTATTCATTGCCATTTTTGTACCTTCCCTCTCTTTCTCCTTTCCTCCCTTTCCCTAAAGCAGGCTCTTTAGTATCTCTTGCAGAGCTGGCTTGGTAGAGGTGTATTCTTTTAGACTTCTTTTGTCTGGGAAGCTCCTTATTTGGCCTTCTATCTTGATTGAAAGCCTTGTTGGGTAAAGTAGTCTTGGTTGCAGGCCTTTGGTTCTCATTACATGGAATATTTCTTGCCATTCTCTTCTGGCTTGGAGTGTTTCCATTGAGAAGTCAGCTGCTAACCTTATCAGGGCTTCCTTGTATGTTACTTCCTTTTTCTCCCTTGCTGCCTTTAAGATTCTCTCTTTGTCTTGGAATTTTGTCATTTTAATTATGATGTGTCTTGAAGTGAGCCTCTTTGGGTTCCTCTTGATTGGGACTCTCTGTGATTCCTAGATTTGTGTGACTCTTTCTCTCATCAGATTAGGGAAGTTTTCCATCATTACTTTTTCAAATAGGTTTTCTATCCCTTGCTTTTCTTCTTCTCCCTCTGATATCCCTCTTATGCGGATATTATTATGTTTCATATTGTCTTGTATTTCTCTTAATCCCTCTTTATTCTTTCTAAGCCTCTTTTCCTTTTCTTGCTCCATCTGGCTGTTTTTTTTTCTACTTTGTTCTCCAACTCACTGATCCGATCTTCTGCTTCATTGATTCTGCTTTTCATTCCTTCCACTGTGTTCTTCAGTTCATAAATTGTATTTTTCATTTCCTCTTGGCCCTTGTTGATAGTTTCTATTTCCTTTTTCATGTTGATATAGTTTGCAGTGAGCTCATCATAGCTTCCGTGTAGTTTTTGGTAGCTCATTGAGAGCTCTTGGAGCTTCCTGACAACCATTGCTTTGAACTCAAAATCTGATAGTTGAGCTGCCTCCATTTCATTTAGCATTCTTTCTGGG
>PVKU01015181.1:0-19389 GCA_004027475.1 Anoura caudifer | reverse complement strand
TGAGAGCTCTTGGAGCTTCCTGACCACCATTGCTTTGAACTCAAAATCGGATAGTTGAGCTGCCTCTATTTCATTAAGCATTCTTTCTGGGGCTTCCTCCTTTTCTTTCATTTGAGGGTTGTTTCTTTGTCTTCCCATTGTTTGTGAGACTCTTCTTGTTAGCCTCAGCTTCTTAAATTTGTTTGTTCTGGTTCCCTGGTTTTATGGTGTGGACTCTGTGTTAGAATGCCTGTGAAATTCAATGGTGTTATCTCCTTCAGGTATCCTGGTGTTCACTGCTTCCAGTGTCTCAGCTGTTTTAATGCCCCTTCTTTGGGGCCAACTCTGGTCTTTCCACAGTTCCAGGTTTTTTTTTGTTGTTGTTGTTGTTTTGTTTTGTTTTGTTTTTGTCTCACGTCCGGTTTTTCAACGTCCACTGCAATTTTCGATAATCTGTTTTCAAATATGCTGTGTTTCTGGTGTCTGTTTGCTGTGCTGCTTTGAAAAATGTCCCGGTTTAAGACCTATGTGTGGGAGGCAAAGAGTTGTGCGTCCTCTTACCATGCCGCCATCTTCCCTTCTATCGGAACATTTTCTAAAATACACCATATGTTGGGATATAAAATAAGGTTGAATAAATTTAAGAAGACTTAAATCATGTCAAGCATCTTCTCTGACCACAATGCTATGAAACTAGAAATCTATTACAAGAACACTGAAAAACAGACAAACGCAATGAAGCTAAATAACATGTTATTAAACAATAAATGGGTCAAAAAGGAAATCAAGGAGAAATCAAAAGATACCTCAAAACTAGTGAAAATGGGAACCAAAAACCCTAAATCTGTGGGACACTGGGAAAGTACTTCTAAGAGGGAAATTCATAACATTACAGAGATATTGCCAAAAAAAGTAAACAAAAAAGAAAAAAAGAAGCTTACATACACAATCTAATTCTACACTTAAAGGTACTTGAGAAAGGAAAACAAAGAGCAAAGTGAGTAGAAGGAAGGAAATAATAAGGATAAAACAGAAATAACTGAAGTAGAGTCTAAAACATTGACACAAAGGAACCATGAATGCAAGAGCTGGTTCTTGGAAAAGATCAACATGACTGACAAACCTTGAACTAGACTACTCAATATAAAAAGAGAAATGTCCCCAATAAAATCAGAAGTGAAACAGTAGAAATGACAATTCAAACCTAAGAAATAAAAAAAGGATTGTAAGAAAATATTATGAACAATCATATGCAAACAAATTGTACAATGTGGACATAATGCAAAAATTCTTAGAGGCATAAAGTGCTCCACAAATAAATAAGGAAGAATCAGGGAATCTGCATAGAGAGCTTACGCCTAAGGTAATTGAAGCAGTAATCAAAAAACTCCCAAGAATCAGAAGCCCTGGACTAGAAGGCTTCACAGGTAAGTTTTACCAAACACTTCAAGAAGAGCTAACAGCATTCATTCTCAAACTATTCCACAAAATTCTAAAGGATGGAAGGCTACCAAACTCATCTTATGAGGCCAGGATTATCATAATTCCAAAACCAGATAATCACACTACAATGAAAGAAAATTATAGGCCAATATCTCCAATAAACATATATGATAAATCCTCAACAAAATATTAGCAAACCAAATACAGTAAAGCATGAAAAAGATCATACACCAATGATCACATTGGATTTATTCTGGGAATGCTGGGTTGGTACAACATATGTAAATCAATAAATATAATTCTCCTCTTAAAAAATGAAGGATAATAACCCATGATCATATCAATAGAAGAAAAGCTTTTGATACAATCCATCATGGATGCATGATCAAAATTCTCAGCAAGGTCAGAATAGAAGGAACATACCCCAACATAATAAAGGCCATATATGATAAACCCACTGCCAGCATCATATTCAATGGGCCAAAATTACAAGTGCCCCCCTTAAGATTACGAATAAGATAGGGATGTCTGGTTTCACCTCTTATTCACCATAGTACTGGAAACTGTAGCCAGTCAGACAAAAAGAAGAAATAAAAGGTGTCTACATTGGAAAGGAAGAGGTAAAACTCTCTCTATTTGCAGATGGTGAGATACTGTACACTGAGAACCCCAAAGATTTCACTGAGAAACTATTAAAACAGATAAATAAATTCAGCGTATTAGCAAGATACAAAATTAATATCCAAAAATCAGTTGCATTTTTATGTGACAGTAATAAACTAACAGAAAGGGAAATTAAGAAAACAATCCCATTCACAATTGTTTCAAAAAGAAAAAAAAAGTACATAGGAATAAACCTAACCAAGAATGTAAAAGACATATACCTGGAAAATTATAAGATTGTGAAAACAGAAATTAAAGAAGAAAGAAATTAGTGGAAACACTTATCATGTTAATGGATAGGAAGACTTAACATCACTGAAATGAGGAAATTGGAGACAACTCTGCTTGAATAGGAATAAAAAGTATACATATACAGAAAAAATACCTTTTAATTATAAGAAGTGAATGCTAACTTTATTGGTATGGAAGGATGTCTTGTTTAAAGCCAAGATGCTAAAATTGGTCATTCAATTCATAAATGCAGAAAGCCTCCAAAGTATACAAGTAATGTCTTATTTCATTAGTTTTTTTTTTAATCTGACAAAGTAATATTAACAAGAAAGGAGTGTTTCAATGTTATTTTTAGTATATTCTTAGCAGACAAATTGATACATCAAGTTGAATTTGCAAAGTCACTGTACACTTTGCTACTATATAAAGTATGGATTCTCATTTCCTATGGAATAGTCTGGGTCACTAAGTACATTATGATCCATAATAATAAAAGCATTATGCTAAGTGAAATAAGCCAGGCAGTGAAAGAGAAATACCAAATGATCTCACCTTTAACAAGAATCTAAACAATAAAACAAACAAACAAGCAAAGTATAACCAAAGACACTGAAATAGAGAACACACTGACAGTGATCAGTTTTAAAGTTTAAAAACATGTCTGTACTACTCAAAGCAATCTATAGTGCCGACACTCTTCCTATCAAGACAACAATGGTGTTTTTCAAAGAACTAGAATGAATAATTCAAAAATGTATTTGGAACCACAAAAGGCCCAACATGGCAACAGTCATTCTGAGAAACTGGAACAAAGTTGGAGGAATCACACTACCTAATATAACAATATGCTATAAGGCCATAGTCCTCAAAGCTGCCTGGTAGAGGCATAAAAACAGACACAGAAACAAATGGAACAGAGTAGAAAGACCAGAAATAAACCCATGCCATTTATTAAATTAATATTGAACAGAGGAAGCAAAAACATATGATAGGCTAAAGATATTTTATTCAATAAATGGTGACGGGAAATTGGCAGATCCAGGAAGAAAAATGCAACTAGACCACTTTCTTACACCACACCCAAGAATAAATTGCAGACAGATCAAAGACTTCAATGTAAGACATGCAAACATAAAAATCCTAGAAGAAAACATAGGCAGCAAAACCTTGGATATTGCTTGTAGAAGTATGTTTTTGGATATATCTCCCTAGGCAAGGGAAGCAAAAAAACAAAACAAAACAAAACAAAACAAAAAAAAAGAAACAAATGGGACTGCATGAAACTAAAACTTTTTTGACACCAACAGAAATAGTCAAAATGAAAAGACCAGTCACAAATGGGAGAACACGTTTGCCAATACATGAGATAAGAGGTTAATATTCAAAATTTATAAAGTACATACAAAACTCACCACCAATAATACAATAAACAAATCAATCAAAATATGGTAAAGGACCTGAATAGACCCTTCTCCAAAGAGGGACATACAGATGGCCAATAGACCTATGAAAAGATGCTCAACATCATAATCATCAGAGAAATGCACATTAAAACCACAATGACATACCATCCCACACCCGGGAGAATGGCTATCATCAATAAATCAACAAGTGCTCTGGGCGAAGGGGAACTCTTCTGCATTGTTGCTGGGAATGCAGACTGGTGCAGCCACAGTGAAAGGTATTGTGGATATACCTCAAAAATAAAATATGGATCTGCCTTTTGGCCCAGTATTCCACATCTGGGAATATATCTGAAGGAACCCAAAACACTAATTGAAAAGAATGTAAACATCCCTATGTTTATTGCATGTTATTTACAATTGCCAAGATAAGGAAGCATCCCAAGTATCCATCAATAAAAAGGTGAATGGAGAAAGCAACTATGGAACATTTACATTATGGAATGATACTTAGCCATGCAAGAGAAAACAATTACCTTTTTTTGGCCAAGAGGGAGGCGTAGGTAAATAAAATTTGCTTCTTTGCACAAGCAAAAGAAGAACAACACGTTTACCAAAAAAAAAAAAAAAAATACAGAACTGCCATAAAATGGAACTCTATGGAATTCTGAAAACCAAGGAGTTAAGGAAGAAACATTCATCCAGACTGCACCACAACACTTCGACATGAGTTGCCCCACACTGGCAAATACCTAAACCTCTGCCTCTTGCAACATGACAGGTACACTAAGACAAAGAAATGTGGTCCAAATGAAAGAACAGATCAAAACTCCAGAAAAAGAACTAAGCAACAAAGAGATATCCAGCTGATCCAGATACAGAGTTCAAAGAACTGGTAATCAGGATGCTCACCAAAATGGTTGAGTATGGTTGCAAAATAGAGGAAAAAGTGAAAGCAATAAAAATTGAAATAAGGAAACATATCCAGGGAATCAACCATTAAGGGAAGGAATCCAGGACTCAGATCAATGATTTGGAGCAGAAGGAAGAAATGAACATTCAATCAGAACAGAATGAAATAAAAATTCAAAAAAAATGAGGAGAGGCTTAGGGACCTATGGGACAATTTTAAAGCTTTTAACATTCCAATCATAGGGGTGCCAGAAGAAGAAGAGGCAGAGGAAAAAATTGAAAACTGATTTGAAAACACAATGGAGAACTTCCCTAATCTGGCAAAGAAAATAGACTTGTAGGAAGTAAAGAAAGATCAGAAAATCCCAAAGAAGGTGGACCCAAGAAAGCACACACCAAGGCACCTCGTAATCACACTATCCAAGATTAAGGATATATAAGGAGAGAATCTTAGAAGCAGAAAGAAAAAAGGAGACAGTTACCTACAAAAGTGTTCCCATAAGACTGTCAGCTGATTTCTCAAAAGAAACCTGAAAGGCAAGAAGGGGCTGGAAATGAGTATTTGAAGTCATGAAAGGCAAGGACCTACAGCAAAGATTGCTCTATCCAGCAAAGCTATCATTTAGAATGAAAGAGCAGATAAAGTGCTGCACACATAAGGTAAAGTAAAAGAAGATAATCATCACTGAGCCCTTGCTATATTAGATGTTACATGTGCTTATCTAAAAAAATGAAGATCATGCCTATGAAGAGTAAAATGTCAACAAGCTCATAACTATCAGCAACTGAACCCATAAAACAAAAATTAAAACTAAGCAAACATCTAAAACAGGAACAGAATCACAGAAATGGAGATCACATGGAAAGTTATCAGTGGGTAGGATGAGCGGGGAGAATGAAGTAAAGGTTCAGGGATTAAGAAGCATAAATGGGAGGATTTCCAGTCAAGATGGAGGCATAGGTAGAGAAACTGTTCCTCCTTGCACAACCAAAATAAGGACAACACAAATTTAGAAACAAAATAACAAACAGTACTGACAGAAAATTGAACTATATGGAAATCTGACAACCTAGGAGTGAAAGTAGACACATTCATCCAGACTGGTAGGAGGGCTGGAGTAGGGTGGAGAGGTTCGCAGCAAAAAAAATAAATAATAAATAAAATAAAATAAAAAAATGGTTCTTGGTGGACCCAGGGTGAACAAAGCAACAGCTGGTGGATCCCAGGTGTGCAAGGCACCAGTGGGCGAACCCAGAAGGCAGCAGATTGTGGAGGGTCTTGGCATGCAAAGTGGCTCATGGAGCCAGTTAGTCCCACATTTACGTGCAGATAAACCAGTCAGAACTGTTGAGGGAGACAGACTGTGCAACCCAGGGTCTCAGTGCTGGGAAATAAAACTTCAAAACACCAACTGATAACACCTGTGGGGTTTGAAGAGCTGGGAGAAAATCCCAGCCTCACAGAAGAGTTCATTGGAGAAACCCTCAGGATCCCAGGATGTACACAATCATACCCACAAAGGAATCAGCACCAGAAGAGCCCATTTTGCTTAGGGGAAGTGGCAGAAGTGACGGAAATCTGGCAGAGAACAGAGCAAGCACCATTGTTCCCTCTCATCCCCACCCACATACAGTGTCACAACCCAGTGACTGCATTGTCCCACCTGGGTGAACACCTAAGGCTCTGCCCCTCACTACCTATAAGGCCCATCAAGACAAAAAAAAAAGGCCCAAATGAAAGAAAAGACTAAAACTCCAGAAAAAAATACAACAGAGTGATGAAGCCATAACCAACCTATCAGATGCACAGACAAAGAACTGGTGAGAGGATGTTCACAGAATTTGTTGAATTTGGTCACGAAGTAGATGAAAAAATGAAGACTATGCTAAGGGAAATAAAGGAAAATGCACAGGGAACCAGTATTGATGGGCAGGAAACTTAGATTCAAATCAATGGAATAAAACACAAGGAAGAAAAAAATAACCAAACAGAAAAGAATGAAGAAACAAGAATTCAAAAATAAAATGAGGAGAAGCTTAGGAATCTCCAGGACATCTTTAAACTTTCCAACAGCTGAATTATAAGGGTAGCGGAAGGACAAGAGGAAGAGCAACAAGTGGAAAAGTTATTTGAACAAATAATAAAAGAGAATTTCCCCAATCTGGCAAAGAAAATTGACTTCCAGGAAGTCCAGGAAGCTCAGAGAGTCCCAGAAAAGTTGGACCCAAGGAGGAACACACCAAGGCACATCATAATTATATTAGCCAAGATTAAAATGAAGGAGATGATCTTAAAAGCAGCAAGAGAAATGGACAGTTACCTACAAAGAAGTGCCCATGAGACTGTCAGCTGATTTCTCAAAAGAGACCTTATAGGTAAGTAAGAAGGGCCTGGGAAGAAGTATTCCAAGTGATAAAAGGCAAGGACCTACATCCAAATGCTCTATCCAGGAAAGCTCTCATTTAGAATGGAAGGGTAGATAAAGTGCTTCTCCAAAAAGGTCAAGTTCAAGGGGTTCATCATCACCAAGCCCTTAGTATATGAAATGTTAAAGGGACTTAAGAAAAAAGAAGACAAAAGCATGTGCAGTTAAATGACAGCAAACTCACCATTATGAACAACCACAGCTAAAACAAAAACAAAAATGAATTAAGCAAACAGCTAGAACAGGTACAGAACCTGAGCAATGGAGATCACATGGAGGGTTATCAACAGGGGAGTGAGAGGAGGACAGAGTGGGAAAAGATACAGAGAATAAGTTGGATATATGGTAGATAGAAAATAGACAGTGGGAGTTTAAGAATAGTTTGGGAATTGTAGAAACTAAGGAACTTAGAAGTGTAACACATGGACATGAACAAAAGTGGGGGAATGTGGGTTGGAGAGGGTGTGCAGGGTGGAGGAGAGTGAAGGGGGGAATGGGAAAACTGTAATAGCATAATCAATAAAATATGTTTTTTTTAAAAAAGAAGCATAAATGATAGGTATAAAATAAACAGAACAAAATTAAGAATAGTATAGGGAATGAAAAAACCAAAGAACTTACATATATGACCCATAGACATGAACTAAGGGGAGGGGGGAGGCTGGTGGGAAGTGGGTGTAGAGTGGAGGGCAAGAAAGGAGAGGAAAAAATAGAAGAACTATAATAGCATAATCAATAAAATGTACTTTAAAGAAAGATTGTTTTAGCTCCACAGGGTCTCTTAAAATATCTTTTGAGTTAAGAACAAAAAATTTCATTACTTTATAAAATGTCATTTGGATTACAATGTGTTATACTGAATCTGTGGTTTTGTATAGTATGGGCAGTTTAATAATACCACGCTTGAAAAGTATGATTTTTGTCGCTAGAGTGGGGATTTTGGAAGAAGCAGAGGCTTTGTTTTGTTTTCTCCTATAATATATTTGTGTTCAGCACTCTGGTTTGATACTACTTTCACACCTCACTTAAAACCCCCTGAGGTGAGGACAGGGCAGGATTGTTGAGATGTTAGATGCAGGAACTGTGGAAAGAGATTAAGAAAGCTAGACTACTTGAGGGAAGTGGATAACTTTCTAGAAAAATAAAACCTTCCAAAACTGAATCAAGAAGAAGCAGAAAGCCTGAAGAGATTGATAGCAGCTGGTGAAGTTGAAGCAGTAATCAAAAAACTCCCAGCACACAAAATCCCTGGAGTGGATATTTTCACAGGACAATTTTACAAAACATTTAATGAGCCACCCCTATCCTTTCCTGACTATTCCAAAATATTGAAGAAGAGTGAAGACTCACAAACTCTTTTTTTTTAAATGAACAACAGTTGTTTTGTAGTTATGGTTAGAATTCTTATAATATCAATTATAAGTTATGTTTTGCTATATTAATACACCCTTTATAGATACTACTAAATCTAGTAATATAATGGCTAAACTGTGATAAAATGTTAAATAGCCATTAAAATAATGTTTTTGAGGAATACTTACTTTCTTTTTTTTACTGTTCTTTTTTTATAGTTGTTCAAGTTCATCTGTCTCCATTTTCTCACACCATGTGCCTCAGGCCTGAACTATCTCCACCTTCCACCTTCAAATTCATCCCCTTTGGCTTCGTCCATGTGTCCCTCATACATATTCCTTGATGTTCCCCCTCACAAAACCCTTCTTATTATCCCCTATTATTCCTCTCCCCCTCCTCTCAGGTTATTGTGAGATTGTTCTTTATTTCATATCTCCAGTTGTATTTTGCTTGCTTGTTTGTATTGTTAATTAGATTCTACTTATAGGTGAGATCATAAGGTATTAGTCTTTCACCACCTGGCTTGTTTTACTTAGCATAATGTTTTCCAGGTCCATCCATGCTGTTGGGAAGGGTAGGATCTCCTTCTATCTGCTGCATAGTAGTCCACTGGGTAAATGTACCACAGTTTAGACCACCCCATTGAGAATGTAATTGCATTATGGCAATTGATGATCCTTTATCTGGTCTTTTGAAACATACACAAGTGTTTTTGAAAGCTCCTTGTCAGTGTTAAGAACCAAAGAATATCTGTCTCAAATACCTGGACCCATTACTTTGAATTTTAATCTTCCTGGCGCTCCTGTGACCTTAGTGTGAGGAAGAATAGAAGCCTACTTTTGTTGGGGACCTTTACAGTCAAAACATAAAGGGGCCTGCCCTCAGGATTATATGAAAAGTTTTGCTTTTCTTTTGTGTAAAGTCAATTAGCAAACACAGATGCCCGTGGTTTCTTCTGTTCTTAAAATAGCTCCAGACTTTGAATCAGGGTGTTGACTTTTACCTCACTGCCCTAACAAATGGTCTTTAATACAGGCTTACTTTTATTTTTAAACTTATTTGATGTGTATTTTTCTTAACATAACCCTCCCTGTAACTAGCTAATTATGTCATGTTACTCAAAGTGTCAATCTTTAACACATGTTTAAATTTCCCCAATTTTTCCTTATCTCATTAATTTTTTAAATAAAGATGTGCAATAGTCTTGCCTCTCTTTTGACTTGATGTACACAGCAGAAGATGACCTTACTTCCCAGATTCTTCTGGAGACCTGGATTACATCAATGCAGTTTTTGCTCAAAATCTAGAAGTTGTGACAACATAAAAGGGTACATTTCCACAGTGTTTAGCATCAACAGCATACTCATTCCACATACACTGTCACTGCATCATCAAGTAACAAGATCACAGAGATTCTAAAAGATATCCTATCATAAAACTCAAAAACTTTAGTAAACATTCAGGTCTCTGTTACAACAGCCACACCCAGGCCTACACTGAATGAGCCACTTTGAAGCCCAATTTGACCTGCAGTTCAGAGCAGACATCACTGTCCTCATTCCTTGTTTTCTTCGTTCTTTTTTACAAATTTCGTATGCCTGTCCTTAAAGATCCCTCATCTAGAACCTGTGAAATGGGAAATACATCTCTTCTCTGGTTTCATTTCTTCTCCTGCACCCTGTGGCCTCTGTTTTATTGGTCTGAGATCCTTGGGGACCTGGTCAGAGATGGACTGTGTGTGAGCAGAGGTGAACACAGAGTGAAGTCATGGAGGAATGGGTTCTGCTCAGAGTCAGATGTGAAATTGTGAAGCCTGAGGGGTGAGAGGGTGTTAGGCATTCTCTGTTTTCCAGGGGCCCTAAAGGTGTAATACAAGAGGGTTTGTTTTGGAGGCTCAGAATGAAGGTGAATAACATGAGAGAGGGTCTGCCTACTTTTTGAGAGAGGAACCACTGGATTTTGTGTGGTGAAGTGGGGTGCTTTTCTCCCAGGTTAGGATGAGCATGATGGTAAGACACAGAGTTGGAGGATGAACAATGTTTTAAAGACTCAGATTAGTTTCCTAACATTGGGATGAGTGGAAACACCAGATGTGCAAGCTGGCAGAGTCCTGACACAGGATGGATGGCACAGAAAAGGAAGAATGGGCGAAGACAAAATTAAGGTTGGTACTTTCCAAGAGTTAGGGTATGGAGTAATGGGGAACAATCTTTCAATGGGTACAGTGTTTTACATGATGAAAATCAGTACTGGGTAGACACGATGGCTACACAACATGTGATTACAGTAAATGCCACTGAATTTTTCACTTAAAAATGATTAAATTTATTGTGTAAATTTTAAGTCATACAATACTTATGCTGAATTAAAGAAACCAGATTAAAAAGAGAACATACTACGTGATTTTTATCTATGCAAAACTTTACAAAATGCAAACTTATGTATTGAGAAAGAAACAAAAGTAGGAATTGCCTGCAAACTCTGGGGGCTGGGTGGGGAGCAGAGGAAGAGATTAAACAGGCACATGAGAAACTTTTGGGGGAAATTGATTTATATGTACTGTGCACATGTCAACACAAATCATGCTGGAAACTTTATATATGTGGGTTCATTGTTTGTCACTGAGACATGGGTCCAGCTGTAACCAATCAGCTGTAATGTCATGAATTGCTTGTGGGGTCATGAAGGGACCTTATTGTTTTCTTGTTAATCCTCATTCCAAGTGGGCCGACCCACAGTGGGTACACACAGGAATGCCATATTGACAACACTATCCACTGTTTAGTATTGATTGCGTATTGGGTACCTCAGGCATATTAGCTCACTTCGTCACCAAAATGAATTAGCAAAATTCACTTTCTTCTCTCAACTTGCCTACCTCCTGGTCTTTGCACACACTGTCTCCTCTGCATGGATTCTCATTCCTGCCCCCTCATGAGCTCTAGGTGTGCCTGAGCTCATTGTCTATTAGAGGCTTCTCTTTAAAAAACTTTACCTGGGACCTGGCTGTTGTAGCTCAGTGGATTGAACTTGGGCCTGTGAACCAAAAGATTGCAGTTTGATTCCCAGTCAGGGCACATGCCTGGGTTGCAGGCCAGTTCCTGGTAAGGGACACATGAGAGGCAACCATGCATTGATATTTCCCTCCCTCTTTCCTTCATTTCCCCTCTAAAGATAAATAAATAAAATGGTTTTTTAAACAGCATTCTAAAAAACTTTAACTGATCTTCATCTAGGTCAGAATTACAATTATGTGAGGTCATAATGTTCCATGTTTTACCCTTTTAAACTTTATGACATCTGTCATTTTTTCACGTATTTACCAAAAAATACCAACCCTCTGCTCCCCCTCTCCCTGACATTCTTCTAATCACCATAAGTAAAACAGACAGAATCTTGGTCTTCAGAGACCTGAGGAATAAGGGAGGCTGGAGGAGTAGTCACACAATCCAAAGAACAGTGACAACCATATTCTATGACAGTATGTTAGAATAAAGTAAGGCATACTTGGGGTGATTTTCTTTGTCCAATTCAAATGTGTTGGCTCAGCACAGAGGATATGAAATTATTAGAGGAGAAAGATCAGAAGATGACAGAACATAAAGTCAAAAATAATGAAGCCATCAGCCAAAACCTTGGCTTTAATCTGAGTGAACTGGGGAGACACTGGAAAGTTGAAAGAAAAAAGGAAAGAGATGAACAATCTGCGTTTATTGAAGGAAACCAACATTTTGCCACCCTGAAATTTTGGTTTTAGGATATTGACTTTAAGCTGTTTATTAGGAAACAACACTCAGAAAACCTGGTGAATCCCCCCCACATTCCTGCCAAGAGATCCAGACAGAAAATGTTCTTCAAGGGAAGAATCAGTATGCTCACCTTAGGCTAACTTGATTATGTATGGGAAATAAAAGGGCCTCTGAAAGGCATTTGTTGGCTAGGTACCCTCAGTGTCCCACTGATTTTGAGTAGCCCAGAAAAAGTTATCTTGCCGTGCAGGATCTGCTCTTGTCAACTACCTTTAAAACATGCATTCTGAAATTGCTGGTGTGGTTCAGTGGATTGAGCATGGGCTGCTAACCAGAGAGCTGCCAGTTCAATTCCTAGTCAGGGCACATGCCTGGGTTGTGGGCCAGGTCCCCAGTGGGGGCCACATGAAAGTCAACCACACATTGATGTTTCTCTCTCTACATCCCCTCTCTCTAAAAAGAAATAAATAAAATCTTTAAAAAACACACTCATTCTAACTTCTGAAATATAAGATGGCATTATCCTTTTTTTCTCTTTTTTCCAAAATGTTTTATATACCCACTGTTGCCTCACAGTCATAGCAAATTTTATGCTGATATGAATTCTCTCTGATCATATATTAGAATCTTCATTTCTTTCTTCTAATCTTTCTCTGTTAATTTGATAATCAGCCCAGTCAAAAAAGAAAAAAATGTAGAAAGTGGGAGGGACAGTGTTACTATTTTTGAGCCTCCACATTAACCAGGATTTGTGAGGCTGCTGGGTTGCAAGCAGGGAGTTTGGTGAGAAGACAAGTGCAGTCACTCAGGTGACAGCTGTGAATGTTTGGATGAGCATGCAAAAAATATGTCAGTTTCTGTAGTTGTCTGGGGTACTGAGTCAAAGAACTTTCTGTATAATTTAAGGTGAGAAAAAGAGAGGATGGAGAAAACAGAAAGAGATTCTGAAAAATTCTCCAGGAGCTCACTGATGTAAATAATATGGCTGGGATTAAAAATCTTAGGGCATCCTGTAGTGCCTTTTAACATTAGTCGTCAAGTAAATAGTTGCACTTAAGGAATCATTTCCAATTTGTCTTTCTCATCTGCTGTCATGGGCCAGGTGCCCCAGACAGTGCCTGGTAGGATTACAGTATGAGTTCATTGCACATTTACAGAAACTACAAATGAGCAAGTAATGAACAATCAAAATGTCTCTTGGACACTGGCACAAAATATTTCTTATTGACAAAGAAAATACTGCAATACCACAAAGTCACCATGATTGCAGTGGGCCCTTGTGAACCCGTTTGTTGTTGTAAGTCCCTTCAGGACCTTCTGGAGCATTCATGTTTTATGTATTTTGAAACTAAATCAAGTTGAACATAAAAGTAATTGGATGATATTGAAGTGTAGCAGGTACCCCTCTGGAACACTTCTTGGTCCCAACTTCTCAACAACGGAAATGGCACTGGAATCTTTCAGGCAGCAACTAGGTCAGCAAATAGTAATTAAAGTCACGGATATGTAAAAACACAACAAAATAAGCAAAAACAAATCATTAAGTACTGATAGCATAAGCACTAATTTGAGACATGAGCCAGGATCACAGGACTCCTAGCTTTACCTGAACAGCTGTGGATAAGATCATAACACACATGTTGAGTTACTTCCCAGGAATTAAGTTCCATAGGAGAGGGAAGCTGTGAACACCAAAGCATGGAACATTTTTTATCAGCAGGCTCACATATATCTCGTATACTTCCTGCAATAAGAACTCAAAAGTTGATACATTTAGATTGACAAAACAATGGCAGTATTTTAAATTGTTTCGTAATAGTTTAGGTATATAATGACTTTAATTAATGTCTAGCTGTACTAGAATTTAGCTTTGAACTAGACATGTTAAACTATCCTAAGATTAGGGCCTCTGCTGTGAAGGGAGGCATAGCTGCCACCCCAGATGAGCCTTGTGGGGCATTGAAACTGATTTTGTTACTGGGGAACAGAAGGCTCAGAAAAGTCCTTAGAACTTCCCTCTTAACTGCCTAGAAATTACTTAGATGGAGGACTAATTCAAGGAGGAACATTTACATGGAAATGCCATGAAAATGTTTATTTGACATTCATTTGCTATGGCATCTCCATGTTATGGCTTTGGGCTGTGTGTGTGTGTGTGTGTTTGTGTGTGCATGTGTGTGTGTGTATAGTTTGAAGCCTCAAACCACAATGCTTTTTCTTCTTTATCTTCAGAATTCATCTAAGTCTTAACTACCCAGTACTTCCTTGGGACTCTATTTTTTCACTTGAGAATATTCATTAGTATCATAGACTTTGTACCTAGTCTCCTGTTAATCTGTCTCTGTTAACTTGATTATTAGCTTAGCTAGAAGAATGGAAAAGATGAGAGAAAAAAATACCTTTTGTTCCCACAGCTGGCTGTCACGATCCCTAGTTGAACAATAAAGGGAAACCTGACTGATGGGGCTCAGTTGGTTGGGCACTGTCACAGAGATAAAAAAACATATCCCTGGTTTGATTAGAGGTCAGAGCACATGCCTGTGTTGCTGTTTGGTCCCCTGTCAGTGTTCACACAAGAGAGACTGTTTGGCATTTCCCTCTCACATCAATGTTTCTCTCCCTCTCTTTCCCCACTCCTTACCATTTCTAAAAACAAACAGGCAAACAAACAAACATATAAATAAAAATTGTAAAAAGAATAATAGGGAAAAGAAAAACAGTATGGTGCTTCTGAGTAAAACGTGGATCATGTCAGGAAAATGGGTTGCAAGAGATACATTGACAATAAGAGAAGGATGTAGCCTGCTAAACACAAGGTGGATAGATCTGTTTTCTGCTCATAAATTAACTTCACCAACACAATCCTGTAACTGGTGGCAGAACTTTGTGTTGTCTGCAACCAGAGCAGAGACCACAAACCTTTTCATTGTTATTGTTATCACATTGATCCTCTGCTAACTCTGCTGTAGTATCAGCGTAAAAAGCTTATGTCTATTGTTTTAATTTTTATCCAATCCCCAGTATTTTATCTATTTTGCCTTTTCCAGACTCCCTAATCCATCACCAATAATTTTTACATAGCCCCTACAATTTTTTTCTGTGACTGTAAAGTATAAAATGAGGTACAAAACTGCCATTCTTTGGAGCACTTTTTGAATTTGTTAAGATACTGTTTCATTTTGAAAATAAACCGCTAAAATTTCTCTATGTATTTAAGGATTTCTTAATTTAATATTTACTTACTGATGAATATTTTTTTGAGGTCCTGCCAGAATTTACCTAAAACTTTTACCTTTTGAAAGCAAGAATCTCCTCAAGATAAAGAAAGTAATATGCACACTTCTTGAGTTATACCTATTGAAATTTTTTTTGCGTAGTAAATTTGTTTATTTTAATGTCTGAGGGGTCCCCATGAGACTTGCAACCAGGGGAGCAATGGGTTGTGGTAACTTGTTTCAGAAACCCCCTAAACTTTTCCCCAGAGCCCCTTTTGTGTGTTTCTGCAATAAGCAGACAACCACCCCACCCAACTCACATTTTCCCCTTAAAGTTGTAAGAGAACCACAGCAGCCCCACCTAGTCTCTCTTCTGCTACCCTTTTAATTCTACGCCCTTCCTTGGTTCACTTTCCCCAGCTTTAATACATATATGTGCAGAACCACCTGGGCTTATTTTGGGGAATTCTTTCTGTACAGAGTCAAGAATCCATGCACTAATGGCTGCCCTTCAGCAATCCTGCTGTGAGCCAGGTCCTCTTTCTGGTAGCATTTTGAAATGTAGAAGAAATGCAACTGCAAAAGGAAGAAGAGGGATGTGTGTGTTTTAAGAGAGGTAAACAGAGTATAGTTTATCCTTCTAAGTTGATCATTGCTAAATGAGTAAAAAGAGACAAACTAAGATAAAGGAAGGCTGTAGAAGGTTAGTGGAAAAATACTGAGATTGGGATTTTATGAATAAATGCTGGAATCCAATTATTTGAATGCCTTTATACCGTAACTCAACAAGGACTACTAACTATATTAATTTAAATGGAAACTGAATTGGCTGTAAAACAGGCCCCTCCATACCTGCTGCTGAAGCAGAGGAAAGGTACTTATGAAACTCTCACTGTCCTCCTCACCTGTGGAACTTTTAGATGGTAATTGCATTTACAACATTGTGTTCTTACAGCCCAGTCCTCAAGTAAATCTTAAGGTTACATCTTCCAAGTGTACAACTAGCAGAAATCAGATTAATAATTAATAACAGCTGGGCATTAGTGAATAAGAACTCATCTCAAGACAGATGATTAAATCAGGATTGGTGTACAGTGTGCCCTCAAACTATAAGTGAATGTAATACAAGATGCAAAACACAGAGACATGAGAGAGCACAACTTAGATCATGACGGGTTATAGGTTAGAAATGATCCAGAGAGTTTTTCACATAAAGGCCTTGGGACCGACTGCCTCCCATTTACCTGCTTTTCACTTGTGAGAACATTTGGCTTTGACTTTCATCCAAGGTTAAGTTCTTACTGCATCACCAATGGTTTATGATTCAGAAAGACAAACAGGGACACTTAGAATTCCTAAGTATCCCTTCCTAGAAATTGAGACAATATTATCCAGCCATAAGATGGGTCACCAATGCATCCTTTAGGTTGATTTATTACAGAAAGGGCCAGTTTGGACACAAAAGTGACCACATACTAAAACTGACAAGCTCAGGTGTGGCCTGAAAGGTGGCATGTCCAACTCAGAAACCTAAAATAACCAACTAGGAGGATTTGAAATTAAAACTTTTTACCAAAAGCAAGTCATGGTGAGTAGTCATGCCCTAGGCCAGCATCTTTCTTGACAAAGGTCAAACGTTACCTTAACTGAGGGTTTCTTCTTGCTTCTACCATAACATATCTTAAAATGTCAGGGTAACTTACTCATTTCCAACTCCTCCCTGCACCATAATGGAGACAACATACCTTCTCATTACTGTGGATGTTGTGTTTGCTGCTAACTGCTAACTTTCCTGTACCAATCAGCCTACTCTTTTAATGAGTCTATTTGTTTAACTTTTCACACGATCTCAAAGATTTCTGCAATAAACTTCCTCCCCCCATCCTAATGTATCGCCAGTGGATTTCATGTAACCTCTCCACCTCTGCTTTGACAGTTCTGTATGAAATGAGAGGAAAAATTGTTATTCTTCACAACACTTTCTTAATCTGTTGAGATTTTTCTTTCCATCAATTATCATCATTTGTGCCTCAAATACACTGATAAAAATTCCATTCAGGTTGAAGCATTTTTTATGTTGACAGCTGAAAATTTGAAGTTTCTGATTAGAATTTGGTCTTTCTGGTGACCTGTCCTCACTCTCCAGCTATCCAGCGGCCTACTAAGAGTTGTGTCATCACAACAAACAACACTCTTATCACCCTCATCCCTTAGAAAATTTCAAATGTTTTAGTTGCCATTTTCTAAAATCCAAGAAAGAAGCCCAAACATACTTTTATGACCTCATAGGAGAGAATTGATGCTTAATGAGGCGGAGTCTGTCACCCAGATGAACACAGCCTGCAGGTGCTATCAGACATGCTATGTATTGTCTTTGGCACATGGACATCTATTCTTCAATTTTTTTTTGTGTGTAAGAGGAAGTGAATGATAAAAGGCAACCTTTCCCCAACTCCTAGTGATTGAAAATCGAAATGTCAATTAAATGCAGGTTCTGAGGTGCAGTGGTTCATAACTGAGGAGCTGGAAGTGAGATGGGGCCATTATTTCTGCTACTGTGTTCACTGATGGGTGGGCAGCAGCAGACACAGCTTTATGGCAGTGAGGCCTTGAGACCAGACTCCAGGGGTAACTCCCTAACTTCTCTTTGTATAGCTACTCAGTGGTTTTAAAAACACTGATTCTTTGGGTTAAAGACTTTTCTTCATAAAAGTTCATGCCAAGTTTACTTGTAAGAGACCCAAATTGGAACCAACACAAATGTCCCTAAAGGGGTGAACAGATAAACATTGGTGTCAGCATGAGAGGAGCCTGCCTTCTGTTCAGGGGCATCCTAGGGTAAGTTTTTACTCCTCATACAGTCAGGTGGAAGAAAAGGAACTTCTAGGTAGTGAGTGGTTGGGCCCCACTTTGAATCCCCCACAATCACAGCCTTCCAAAGGCCCACCTTGTGATTTAAGTATCATCATCCCAGACTTGCATTCTTCCTGTTCTCACAGATATCTGACCTGACAGAATCTATGGATCCTCATCCCCTGGTAGAGTTGCTACCAGGTGAGGAAGGGCCTTATGAGAATCAGGGAAGACTTTTCATTCCAGGAGCTCCTGGACTGTGAAATAGCTGCCTGTTTTTAATGAAGTTATCTGTCTTTCATGGTGTCCTGGGAAATAAGGATATGTCTTGGGAAGAGTGGGGCAGGAAAACCCAGAATCTCTGTTTGCTTCCATATGAGAGTGGCTGAGGGTTCCACAAGAACCTCTCTTCCCCTAACAAAAGAACCCACAGGGCCCCTATTTGAGTATTCACATGGAGATGCTCCAGGTTCTGGGCCTGTGGGCAGCCAGTCTGGAGACAGCCTGAGAGAGAAGAGAGCCCTTTGCATCCACAGAGTCATCTCTGAGGATTCCTGCTGGGAGGGAATGAAACCTTCTCAGAGCACTTGAGAACAGGAAGCAGCCTGGATTCCCAGCTGCTGTCTTTGTCACATTAGAAATAATCACAATATTATCAGGGTACCTAGTGCTCTCTGTGGTGATGACAGACCCAAGACCAAGTGATTGCAGAGGACAATGGTAGCATGAGTGGGTCATCCTCTCAGGGACATATGTGCCCCCATCAGCCTTGCTACTGGAAGTGTACCCTACAGGCCAGTCGAATCTACCTCTCCTGAGAGCTTGTCAGGTGCAGAGTCTCTGACCCACTGCATCCAGTAAGAATTGGCAGTTTAACAGCACCTGCAGACTTTCCCTGTGCACAGGAGAGCAGGAGAGGTGGTTCTACTTTTACATCAAGGGATCTCACTCTGAATGAGCACCCACATTAGCAGGACCCCTGCTGAAGCTGCATTTCCAAGGGGTCACCTCTGCATTGCAATGCTTACAAAGTTTCACATGTTATCACATGTGCAGTAGGGTGTCACATCCTTGTGACGGTTTTTTTTTTTTTTTTTTTTTTTTTTTTTTTTTTTTTTTTTTTTTTTTTTTTTTTTTTTTCTTTTTTCTTTTTTTTTTTTTT